>JAOXYA010068012.1:0-11677 GCA_028565675.1 Sorex palustris | reverse complement strand
CGTCTCCATTGGAGACTTTGTTGTTACTGTGTCTGGCATATCGAATACTCTCGGTAGCTTGCCGGGCTCTCCGAGAGCATAGTTATACCTTACAGCATAGTTATACAGAAATCATGAAGGATGGGGGTACACATAGGTGGGGTTGAACATCATGACAACAAACAGATAGTAAAGCCACACCTTCAGGGGAAGTTCTAGGGGATTAACTCAAGGACAAGATCTCATCTGAGGGTTCAGCACTCCAGATTACTAGGAGATCCGCTCAAGGGCAAGATTCCATCCAGGGTATACTGCTTTCTCCTTTCCTCAGCTAGTATTCCATTTAAACAGTCATAGTAAATTTACTTCCTATAATATTTCTGGGCTGGAGCAATAGCACAGCGAGTAGGGCATTTGCCTTGCATGCGGCCGACCTGGCTGACCCGAGTTCGATTCCTCCATCCCTCTTGGAAAGCCTGGCAAGTTACCGAGAGTATCTCGCCCTCAAGGCAAAGCCTGGCAAGCTCCCCAGGACATATTTGATATACCAAACACAGTAACAAGTCTCACAATGTTACTGGACCCGCTCGAGCAAATCGATGACTAACGGGAAGACAGTGCTACAGTGCTAATATTTCTAATCACTTTGTATGGGCATAGTAAGAGATATATTAAGCTTAAAGGTTAGCTCTTCCTGGGGACGTCTCGCTGTGTATCCCAGACCAGGTTAGTCTTTCCTAACCCCAGCAGGGTCCTTATTCTTATGCCTCTTTTGGTCATGACAGAGTTTGTCCGTGACCGTGCTCTTAACTTACAGTTAATTATCATGGCACTTGGCCTGGCCCATTTTGATGCCGGGGTAGCTCAACAGCTTGCCCTGGGTCCATGCAGTCCCTCATCAGGACCCTGCTCTTGGAGTGCTAGTAACTAAAGGCAACTGAGGCCTAAGCCAAGTAAATATGGATGCCCGGGAGGAAATATTATTTTGGATTCAATTAACTCCCATGTTACAAAGCATAGCATCAACTGTCTTCCTATGTCTATACCAAAATAACTGTCACTGTCCTCCTGTTGTTCATCGATTTGCTCTAGCGGGCCCAGTAACGTCTCAATTGAAGACTTTGTTGTTACTGTGTTTGGCATATCGAATACGTCACGGGTAGCTTGCCAGGCTTTTGCCGTGTGGGCGAGATACTCTCGATAGCTTGCCAGGCTCTCGGAGAAGGGCAGAGGAATCGAACTTGGGTCAGCCATATTGGCCGCTTGCAAGGCAAACACCCTACCCGCTGTGCTATCTCTCCAGCCCCACCAAGATAACATTACTAAATAAACAATACAAATGACACAAAGGAAAGAGAAAAGCAATACAGGATTATTAGTGCCTGATGGAATTGGGTGTGTGTGCCTCAGGGGCACTGTTGTGGGAGTAACTCAACGAACCTAAGCTCCCTGCAGGAGGAGCAAGGACAACCCAATGTTATCCGACAGGCATACATGACCAGACCCGTGAGCGACAAATCAATAGCAAAAACAGGTTAGGGGCGGGGAGAAGAAATATATCTATGCCCCGTCATTGTCTACAGGGGCCGAGGCTGGAATGCAGAAGAACAGAGGGAGGGGCTGGCAGAGGATGAAGCGGCACCACCCGTAACACAGACGTTCCTGCTTCTGGAGTTATTTCCGCCTGCAGAGGCGACCAGCTGGAGCTGGTGAATTAAAAAACCGCTGCAATGCCAAAGATCCTCTGGGACTGCCCGAGGTCAGCGTGAGAATGTCATTCTGTGGGCCACAAGGGCCCGGAGCAGGGGTTCACCTGCTGCAGCTGGGCTCTGCAGTGATACCACGGCGGTCGGGGGTGACTGTGCCTGGAACTGTCTCATTTTTCATTCCACTGGTCACTGTTTGCCACCCTCTTTCTGTCTGTAAAAGTCTCCCACTTTCCGGGCCTGGGTGACGACAGTATGGAGCCCACTTGCTGTGTAGCAGGCCTGGGTTTGACCCCTAGAGTCCTGCATTCAATCCCCTGAGCACGACCAGAGTTAGGGCACGACTCTGGATCTGCGACCGCAAGCAAGGACCACGCAGGAATGCAGTCAGCAAGCAGGTAGTTTATTGAGCTGGCTAGCCAGAGTCAGGCCGTCAGGCAAGACCGCGAACTTCTTCAAAGGGGATCTTCTATGGGCCTTCACTGGCCAGTACAGCAGAGCCCACGCATTTCATGGGGGGTTATCTCCTAACTCAGACATTTGGTTATCTTCTGTGTTTCCCTGGCTCCCTTTAATTTACAGCACATGGTACCTGCATTCCGGTGGAGGCAGATAAGGGAAAAGTTACTAACAGAGGTACAGATAAGGAAGGGTCAACAAATGGCGACAGGATCTACATCCCAATAAGGAAGGGTCAACAAATGGAGACAGAATTTACATCTCAAGGCTTTCCCAGGGAGAAGCCCGGTAAGGAAGAGTTACCAATTGGCAGAGTTTAGCTCTGGAATTTCCCTGGGGTCCCAAGGGACCTCACACCAGGAGTTAATTTCTGAGGGTAGAACCAAGAGTGTTGCCTGAGCATCACCGGATGTGACCCCAAAACAAACAAAACCAAAACCAAAAAAACTCAGGACCCTTCCACCTCGAACAAGCTGAGGTGGAGCTTTTGCATCGGCTGCCAAGCTGCTGCCCACGGTGACCTCTTCACACCAGCCAGAGCTTTGCGTGGGCTGGGCTGGATTACCCACAAAGTCGGCAAAGGGCAGACCCATATGGGCCAGGGTAATGCTGCTTACAAATGCACAAAGGCCAGGCCAGAGGGATGGCTCAGCTGATAAGGCGCTGGCCACTGGCCTTGCATCCAGTGACCCGGGTTCAATACCCGGAACCCCATAGCGTTCCCCCTGCTCCCCCAGCACCGCCAGGAGTGATTCCTGAGTGCAGAGCTGGGAGTGACTCTGAGCACTGCCCAGTGTGACCCCCAGACAAGCAAACGAAAGGCATATTGAACAGATCTGTGAGGTCACAAATGATGGACTTTGAGGAAACAAGCTGAAAGAACAAGTGAGACATGGGGAGAAGTCTCGGGGACTCTCCTCCCGCTACCTGATCCATTGTTCTAGGCAGCCTGGTCACATAAAGGCTCCTGTCGCTGCCGGCGGGGCACAGGTCAGGGCTGTGCTTCTGGCTTCTGGAGGACAGGGTTATGGCCTCGAACCTTAGCAGATACACTGAGGCCTTGAAGGCGAGTGCAGGAACATTGACAATGCCCCAGTTCTTTGGAGACTTTGCTCTCACAAAGGGCGAGCCAGGGGACCTTGTCCCTAAATGTCCCCAGCTCGGGCCAAGTTCCTGCAGAATGGAGTTGACCCGGGGGCTCAGATCAGCCTCGTCAGCACATGAGCCTTTGAAAGCACAAGGGGGGCTAAGGGAGGCCAGAAGTGGGTGAGGGGGATGGTGTGGGCATCTGACAGGGCCTCACCTTCTGTGGTACCCCCCAGGCTAGCAAGAGGTGCCCGGTCAGGCACCATCTCCGCATCCAGAGGAGTGAGCGCAGGGGAGCTGGGGTGAACCTGCAGGTTCTTCCTAGAAAGCCAATAAGGTCCTTCACGCAAGATCAACATTCCCCTGGGCTAGTCAGCCTGGCAGAGCGACGACACGGGGTCAGCACAATCGTGGAGCCCAAACACTCACGCACAGAGGAAACACGAAGAGCGAACTCTCTGGGGAACTGAGTCATTGTCCTCCACTCTGGGAAACGTCCCTGTGCTCGCCCTGGGGGATGAGCAGCAGAGTGACCAGGAGTCTGAATGGCCCGAGGCTGGAGCTGGGCTGTCTCTGGTCTCAGAGAAGCTGCTGTCTGCGGGCTTTGCTCCTATTGTTTCATACCCTTTCATTGGATCACTTGCTCCGTTTTCTTTCTCTCTCTCTCTTTTTGGGTCACACCCAGCGATGCTCAGGGGTTCCTCCTGGCTCTGCATTCAGGAATTCCTCCTGGCGGTGCTCGGGGGACTACATGGGATGCTGGGACTCGAACCCCGGTGGGCCGCGTGCAAGGCAAACGCCCTCCCCGCTGTGCTGTTGTTCCAGCCGCCCACTTGCCCCTTGAATCTGCCGCAGATCCAGAACCTCTGAGGCCCAGAGCAGAGCTCAGAGAGCTGTTGCACACGCTCTACCTGCGGGAGCCCCTGGTCGAGCCCCCCTACACCACCGGGTGTGGCCCCAAAACAAAAGAGTACGCAAAACAAGCCTGAGGTTCAAAATGTTTTCCACAGCATCATCTTAAAAACAACTACACATGACAAAACTTTTTTTTTTTTTCTCAGAGATTCTGGTTTGGTGTAAGTACAGCCGTTTCATAAGTTGCTTTTGTGTCTAATCCAGACAGTTGCGTCTGTTGAGAGACAGAAGTCCGCAGTGCAAGGTCGGGGCGGAATCTCGGCTCTGCTGCTTGGAACACGGAGAAACCTCGTGGAGGAGACACAGCTGCCGACCATCTGCGCGTGTGGGAGGCGCGTGCGAGACTGGCCGGTGCGGGCAGTGTGGGCTGGGCAGAGGGTCGTGGCAGCAAGAGAGGATCCGTAAAGAGGACCTGGGGTAGGTCTCCTGCCCTGGGGACAGGGGGCGGCAGGGAATGGAAGGAAAGCTGCAGGGGAGGGTCTCTCGAGAAACTCTTCCGCCTGGGATCCCGGAGAGCAAGGCCGACTCACAGCTGCTCAGAGCTCTGGCCAGGGAAGCGCTAGCCGCGCCAGCCTCACCTGGCAACCGTCCCTGCACCGAGCCGAGAAGGCCAGGCATGTCCATGTGGGATCAGAGGCTGGCGAAGGGGGAGTCCAAAGGTTTGCGGGTGTACGGTGAGGACGCGGGAACTGAAAATCCCTGTCCACTTGTTTTTTTAGACTTTGAAATGTTTTTTAGACTGTCAACTTGTTTTTTTAGACTTTGAAACTTTTGTTTGTACTAACCTGATGACATTCTCGGATGCAGGTGGTCAAGGGTGACTACCGCACTGTTTAATTTGGTTGGTTTTTTTGTTGTTGTTGAAGTTTACAGACCCTGACTCCACCGGTTACCGATGGTCAATATCCTGAACTTGTTTTCCTATCCGCATACCCCACAATGCTTGTGACGCAAATGCTCACTTTTAAACCCATAGGCCAGATAGGCACCGTACCATGTTGTGTTTTAAAGTAATTGGCTGAAGTCGTGTACTGTGTTTTAAAGAGATTGGCCCCTGGACAGAGGTCACGAACGAAATGGCCTATAAAAAGACTGTAGCCTGGACGGACGGGGTCTTGCCTCCTCGCATGGCTAGAAGAGGGGCTAGAAGAGGGGCTCGACCCTAGCTAGCTAGAGCAATCCACACTGTTGCCAACTGCATTCTCTGGTGCGTCCTTTGCGCCGTGGTGATCTTAAAACCGCGACCTATCCCGGGGAGGAAATAAAATGGATCGCGAGCACACTGGAAATGCAAGTGAACCACAGAGACGGAGAAATGGCTCGGACACGGGGAAGTGACGCTGCTCACTCCGGAGCCATCAGTGGGTCGGAGAGGGAATCGGAGATTCCTGAACACACAAGACTCAGGGCGCGAGCTACCAGAGCTCTGGGGATGCGGTGAACACTCCGAGCTCTGCAAGCCGTCATCAGCAAGAACCCGCCACGGCTGCCAAGCTCACCACATAGCCTAGTCACCTGGAAAGGGACCAACGAAGGAAACCCGAGGCAGGCAGGAAGGAGGAAACAAAACTCGGAACAGAAATTAACAAATTAGAATCCAAAGAAAACAATCCAAAGATTAGGGAAACCAAGAACTGATTCTCTGAAAAAATAAACAAGACAAACCACAAGCAAGACTAACAGAGAGAGAGAGAGAAAGAGAGAGAGAGAGAAAGGGAGGGGAGAGGAAGAGAGGGAGAGAGAGGGACAGAGAGAGAAGGAGAGGGAGAGAGAGAATCCTAAGAAACCAAATCATAAATGAAATGGGGGGTGTCAAAACAGAAGCCCCAGAAATCCAAGAGATCATCAGAGATTACTTGGCAAACCTTTATATCCCAAGACTGAACCAAGATGATCTGGAATACCCGAACAGACCTAATGCTATTGAGGAAGTTAAAATGGTCGTCAAAAAACTCACCCAAAACAAAAAGCCAAGGGCTGGAGTGATAGTAGGGCATTTGCCTTGCAGGCGGCCAACCAGGTTCGATTCCCAGCATCCGATACGGTCCCCCAGCACCGCCAGGGGTAGTTTCTGAGTGCAAAGCCAGGAATAACCCCTGAGCATTGCCAGGTGTGGCCCAAAAAGCAAAAAAAGGGGGGGGGGCAGGCCCAGATGGAGTCATTGGGGAGTTCTCTCAGGCCTCTGTGGAGAGCTACTGCCAATCTTTTTCAGTCTCTCGGGAAAGCAAAGAACAGAAACGGCCCCAGTTTTTATGAAGCAAACGTTTCCTTGATACCAAAGGCAGACAGAAACACCACAAAAAAAAAAATTATAGCCCAAAATCCGTGAACATAGATGTAAAGATCCTCAACAAAATACTACCATATTGAATCCAACAACTCATCAAAAAGATCATACACCATGACCAAGTGGGATTCGTCGCTAGGGTTCAAGGATGGGTCAATATATGCAAGGCAATCGACACAATATTAATATAAGAAAAAATAAAGACCATATGATCAATAAAGAAAAAACACTTGACAAGAAATACCCATTCGTGATAAATAAAATTTTCAACAAAATGAGAATTAAAGGAACTTTCCTCAACATGGTTAAAGCCATTTACCACAAACCCACAACAAACATTATACTCAATTGGGAAAGAGCTAAAACCTTCTCCCAAGAATCAGCACAAGGCAAGGTTGATCACTCTCACCACTTCTATTTAATATAGTATTGGAAGTACCTGTCAGAGCAATTAGGCAAGAAAAATATATTAATATAAATTAACATGTTTACAGGTAGGAAATGAAAAAGTTGAGGCTGGAGTAATAGCACAGCAGGTAGGGCATTTGCCTTGCACCCAGCCAATCCAGGTTCGATCTCTGACATCCCATATGGTCCCCCAAGTACTGCCAGGAGTAACTACTGAGTGCAGAGCCAGGAGTAACCCCTGAACATTGCCAGGTGTGGCCCAAAAACAAAATGGAAAGGAACAAGTTAAGCTCCCACTATCTGCAGATGACATGATACTATGTCCTACTGACTCTACAAAAATCTCCTAGACACAATAGATTTGTATAGTGAAGAGGCAGGATGAAAAATAAACTTGCAAAAGTCCATGGCTTTCCTATATGCAAATAATAAAATAGAAGAGAGATATTAAGAAAGCAATCCTTTCACAACTTTGCCTCAGAAAATCAAGTACTTCAGAACTGGCTTTAGAGAGATGAGAGACCAAAAAAAGAAAAAAAAACAACAAAATACTACTTCAAGGAATAAAAGAGGACACAAGGAAATGGAAACACATCTCCTGCTCATGGATTGGGAGGATTAACATAATCAAAATGGCAATATTCTTCAAAAGACTACACAGATTCAATGCAATCTCTGTAAGGATACCCAAGAATATTTTCCAAAGAAATAGATCAAACATTCCTGAAATTCATATGAAATAATAGCCCCCTGAATAGCCAAAGCAATCCTTGGGGAAAAAGAGATGGGAGGAATCTCTTCCCCCAAACTTCAAACTATAATATAAAGCAGCAGAAATTAAAAGAACATGGTACTGGAATAAGAACAAACCTCAGATCAATGGAATACAATAGAACAGCCATAGAAAGACACTCAGGTATATGATCAGTTAATCTTTGATAGCACTGTAGCGCTATCCTACCGTTGTTCATCGATTGCTCGAGTGGGCAGCAGTAACCTCTCCATTGTGAGACTTGTTGTTACTGTTTGTGGCATATCCAATATGCCACGGGGAGTTTGCCAGGCTCTGCCGTGTGGGTGGATACTCTCGGTAGCTTGCCGGGCTCTCCGAGAGGGGCGGAGGAATCAAACCCACGGTGGCCGCGTCCAAGGCAAACACCCTACCCGCTTTAGCCTGCTTTAGCCCAATCTTTGATAAAGGAGGGAAAAATATGAAGTGTGCTAGAAAAGCCACGTGAACAAGTAGACTGGGAAAACCTGACAACGTATTTTAAAAAATGAACTCAGACCTTTTGTGGGGGGTGGAGGGGCACCTCTGGTGGAGCTCAGGCCTAGCTCCTGGCTCTGTGCTCAGGGAGCACCCCTGCTGGTGCTCAGGGGACCACACAATATGCCGGGGATTGAACTGCCCTAGGGACAGGGGGTGGGAGAGAATGGGAAGAAGGATGCACTGCATAGCAGGTCTGTCAGAGAAGCTTCAGCGGAAGGATCTGGGATGCAGTGCTGGCCCAAGCTCAGGTATCTTTGTAACTTTGCCATTCGTGGTGAGACCATCAAAAACAATATTTTTTTAAGTGAAGAAAATGAGTAAGTCGATAAAGAAAGTCTCCCTTCTGGGGACCTGTGGTCACAAGCCTGCTCGGGCCCCTGACCTGCCATCTCGTCACTGGCCTGCTGAGGCTGAGAGGGACTGGCTCCTCGTTCCGCACCCCCGAAAGGCCGCCAGCCCGTCCAGGGACTCTGTGGACTGAAGTGGTCTCGCAAAAGTGCCCTACAAAGATGCCTAGCGTGCGTGCCCATCCCAGAGGCCAGGCGGGTGGGCCCCTCCTTGCCATGGCCCTCAGCCGTGCCCATTCCCAGAGCCTGCCGGCTCCTTCTGCCCGGGCCATGGGCAGCCTGCCTTATTGACGTGGCCCAGAGGCACAGATTCTAGACCTTTGCCATCCAAACCCCTAGAACAGCACCCCCCCCACACTCCCTTCCTGGGACAGCCTAAAATTATTTCACATACATTTGATCATTTCTACGTGATCGTCTTTTTATACCATTGCATAGTTGCTCAAAATCATTACATGCATTTCTCATCCTCTTCATGTGAGTGGCTTAGAATCTTTCATGGGTTTGTTTGTTCAGGGTCACTTCCAACAGTGCTTGGGGATCAGCCCTGGCAGGGCTGGTGGGGGGGTGGTCCTCTGGGGCGTCAGGGGTCGACCTATGTCAAACGCCCTCCCTGCCCCCATCGCTTCGGCTTGTGAGGAGCGTGCTAGAGGCGGCAGTCGGATATGCTCAGACCCTCCTGATTCATTGACTAACAATCATACCCCCAATGCCATCAATGAAGCCAGAGTTATAAACAAGCAAACCCAAAGCATGACTGTAGCTACCATAACATCCCAAATCATCGCCTCGCCTCGGGTGGACTCGCGTGAGTGCACGTGGGGGTGGGTCCGTGAGCTCCCCAGCCCCGGCTGGGGGCTGTCCACCCAGAGTGTCCATCTCTCGGGACAGGAGATCCAGAGGTCCCAGGTGGTCTCTCCAAGCCTGCCAGAGACTTAGCCTGTGTCTGGCCAATCAGTGTGCAGGGTTTCGCTGAGTCACTGGTGGAAACAACTGGTTATCTGCGGCCACGTCAGTAACTGCCCGACCACGTAAGCGACTGTTCCATCCCAAACGTGGAGTTGCTCCTTCTCTCTGTGCTCTCACACAGTCTCGACTTAGAATCTTTCATGTCCCGTTTACGTCCCCCGAGGTTAGGTCCATTCCTCCTTCCCACGCCGTCCCTGGCCTCACGACCTACAGGAAGTAGGAGCTCTGCGCGGGTCCCTCCAGGGGCCACCCCTGCAGCCTGGTCCTGCTCTCGGCTCTCTGGCCTAGTACGTTGACCACCTCAGAGCTTGGACCCAAAGGGGTTGGTCTGGGTTCGAGCACCTCCTTGCAGACCTTCCTTTGTCCTGGTCTCCTGAGCAGGAGGGCAGGGCATGGCCTTCTCCCAGCCGGGCTTTCTCTGCAGCCCGGAGGAGCCACAGGCCATGGTGAAAGGGCCTGGTCACTTAATTGGATGAGCCAAGGCACTGTCCGGGGAGACTTCCTTGTCTACGATGCTTCCCACGCACGAACACCCACAGCCGGAACAGCTGCCCACCCGGCCGTCTCGTCCTCACGCCACCGTGTTGCTTTTCCATTTTTGCCTTAAAAGAGACTCCAGAAACAACGGCTTACAGACAGACACGTCCTGTGATGGGGACCGGGGACTTCGAGAACTGTGACTCAAGCAGCAACAGTTAAATAACCGTTTCACCAATGAAGGCCAGTGACAGGAATTTCCTGAGACAAGGGACGGCAGAAATAGTCGCTTATTGATTGGGACCAGACTCAAGAACTTCCCAGTCGCCGACTGCAGAAAACACCCGCACAGTCACACCCAAACTCCCTCCGCTGTGAGCTACTGTGACCAAACCACTGAGCTGCCTCAGGTGATCACTGATCTGGTCTGCCCCCACTGCCGGGCACTGCAACAGAAGCAGGGACGGAGCCCCGCAGGGCTGGAAGAAACTGCGGTCTGGGACCCTGTGCAGCCGCTGCTAATCACCTCCTTACAATTTCTCTGGTCCTCAGTGGGCATCCCGTCCCCCCGCCCCCACAAAACCTGCTGGAAATGCTCCGAAGGACTGGCAAATGTTCAGCGGAGGCTGAACTCTCTCCTGAACCAGCAGAAAGTGTTAACGTCAGTCCAGGGTGGGGTCCGACTCAGGGGCTGGAACAAAGTGCAGGGTACAGGGGCTCCCCTCCCCGAGCTCTGCCTGCAGCAAGCCCCCAGTCAGAGGGTGGGGAAGCCCACCAGGAGTGGTCCCATCCTCAAAGCACGTGAAAGCCGGGGGCTTTTAAGGGGCCCAACCACAGCCTGGAATCGCACTAAGCAAGCTCGTTTACAGAAGCCAAGAGAGAGGTCAGCCAAACGACCCCTTATTAACGCAGCCACCAAAAATAAACCAGCCAGACAGAAACGAAAACTCAGCAGCTAAATAAAGAGTCAAGCCGTCAAGCGAAGGAGAAAGTAGCTGGACAGACCCAGGCAGAAACAAAGAAACAAAAGATCAGGGGCCTGTTGCTGATCTGCCTGCAGCTGCCCAGTGAGCACATTGCCTGCAGGTGCAGGAGCCCAGAGCCAAGCAAAGGGACAGGTCGGTCTCCCACACACCTGGTGGTGCTCAGGGCTCGCTCCCAGCTCTGTGCTCAGGGCTGACTCCTGGCTCAGTCCTCAGGAATGACTCCTGGCTCTGTGCTCCGGGCTGACTCCTGGCTCTGTGCTTGGGGCTTGTGTAAACTCAAAAAAGGGCACAGCTGCAGCGGCAGCTCTATCTCTCCCACCGCCCGTGTCCAGTAGTGTCACCCCTCTTCCCCCACTCCGGGGAGGTCGATGGCGATGGGCAGGCGAAGGAAGGAAACGAGGGCCAGGCTGGTTGGTCTTAGTCGCAGTTTATCCCAGTCCTCTCTCCATCCACACCAGGCTCCTCTGCCTCTGCCTCCCCTTGCCCATTCTACAGTCTCATTATATCTCTCCGGATGAGGGGTTGGGGTAACAATTACATACAGGTGGTCACAATCAATAGGGGTAGAATTCTTTCCCTCAGGGAAGGCCGCTCCTAGGACAGATCCTCTCTCAGCAGGACGACCCACCCTAGAGCGGAATCCCACGGGTGTGTTTCTCCTCTCCTTGTCCGACAAGCATATAAGCATATATAAGAATACAATATAAATCGTTTTGTATGGATACAGTAAGAAATATCTTAAACTTATAGAATTGCTCTCCTAGGGCCATCTCGATCTCAGACTACAG
>JAOXYA010067993.1:5000-11678 GCA_028565675.1 Sorex palustris | reverse complement strand
AGGCATTGTCAGAGGGGGGGAGGCGTTGTCTGAGGGGGGAAGCGGTGTCTGAGGGGGGGGCGCGGGGGGGGTCGTTGTCAGAGAGGGGGAGGCGTTGTCTGAGGGGCGAGGCGTTGTCTGAGGGGGGAGGCATTGTCAGAGGGGGGAAGCGTTGTCAGAGGGGGGGCATTGTCTGAGGGGGGTGGCCTTCCCTGAGGGGGGAGGCATTGCCTGAGGTGGGAGGCATTGTCTGAAGGAGGAGGCATTGTCTGAGGGGGGAGAGGTGACCCCTGCGTCCAGTGTGGATACCGGTGTGGTGACTGGTGCTGGAACTCCGCTGCCCGACACTCCACCATCCACCGTGTTGTGCATCATGGTTGTTGCACGAACAACACCCTGACACCCCCGGGATGCAGGGACCCCCTTGAGGCTGAGGGACGCAGAGCGAAGGGGTGGGAATCCTCGCGAGACGGGGACGGCCGTCCAGAAGCCCCAGCCACTTGCCCTTGGCGACACGTCCCCATGCTTAGTGAACGGGAAGGCACCGTGGGAAGGGACCACGAACAAACAGGTGGGCGGCCGCGTGCCTGGTCGAGGGGGTGGCCGCATCTGTGAGCTGTCCCTGAACCCTGCCTAACCTGTTACTCTTTCAACAGAAACCAAAGACCCCCCCACTCCCGAAGGTGCCTTAAAAAACAGAAATCATTTTTTTTCTTGCTTTTTTTTGGGGGGTCCCACCCAGCAATGCTCAGGGCTTCCTCCTGGCTCTGCACTCAGGAATCACTCCCGGCGGTGCTCACAGGGGGAACCCTACGAGATGTCGGGACTCGAACCCGGGTCGGCCGCGTGCCAGGCCAACGCCCTCCCCACTGGGCTATGGCTCCAGCCCCTGTCCTCCTGTCTGAGTGTCTGTTCCTGCCGCTTCCCTCCTTCCTGCGGCCTCCTTTGCAACCCCCGTGGGACAGTTGAGGCTTGGCGTCCGCCCTGAAGGCTCGGGCTTCCCCTCCGACCCACGACCCCGAGGGCCTCGACCCTCCGCCTTCCCCCTGCGGGGTCTGTACTTGACCTCTGGGCGAGGAGGGGTTCTCGCCTGCCTGGCGATCCCCACGGTGCCCCCCGCCCCGGCCCCGTGGCAGCTCACGTGGGCTCAGCCACGAGCCGTGGTCACGGGGAGAACGGGGCCGGCCAGAGGCGCGCGTCCGCCAGTCCCTGCGTCTGTCCCCGGGGAGGTATCGAGAGGCCTGTTTCCGGGCCCCGAGCTCGCGTCAGGACCCTGGACGAGGCTTGGATTCGGTCCCTAACACAGAGTGCCCCACCGCCCCAGAATCCCACCCCCCACACGCGCGCGCGCACACACCCGAGTCCCAGCCGGCGTGACTCCCGAGCACAGAGCCGGGAGGAAGCCCTGAGCGTCACCACCAGGTGTGGCCCAACCCCTCATCAAAGAGAGAGACACAGAGAGACCAAGAGACTGAGAGAGACAGAGACAGAGAGCGAAAGAGAGACAGAGGAGAGAGACAGAGACAGAGAGAGAGGGAGAGACAGAGAAAAGAGACAGAGAAAAAGGCTACACGGACGTGCATCTCGCGTCCCCCCGCGCCCCGCGTCCCGGCAGAGCTGGCCTCCACGCGGCATCTCTCGCACCCGGCACTGCCTGGTGGCCCGACCCTCCCCTAGGTCAGGCCCTCACCAGGTCCGTGCCTTGTCTGCGCGCGCGCTCTCTCTCTCCGCGTGAGTCAGTGTCCGTGCCAGGGCCCTGGGGCAGCTGCTGTGGACGTGGTTATGGGCCCTTCTCTGGCTTCTCGCCCGGGGAGCGTGCACTGGGGACAGCCGTGTGCACGGGGGCGGGACAGGATCAAGCGTGCGTTCAGCGTGTCCTCAGCCGAGGCCCCACGTGAACAGTGCGTGTGTGTATATGTGAGTGCACGCGTGTGTTTGTGTGCATGTGCGTGTGTGAATGTGTCTGAGGGCATGCGTGTGTGCCTGTGTGACTCTGAGTGCATGTGGAAGGGCCTGTCTGTGTCTGTGTGTGCGTGTGTATCTGTGAGTGCGTGTATGCAGATATGTTTGCGTGTGTGTCCATTTGTGTGTGCACGTGTGTCTGTGCAGGTATGTCTGTGTGCATGTGTGTGTATTTCTGAGTGTGTGTGTGCACGCGTGTGTGTATGTGAGTGCGCGCATGTGTGTGCTCACGTGCGTGTGTGAATGTGTCTGAGGGCATGCGTGTGTGCCTGTGTGATTGTGTGTGGCTGAGCATGTGGAAGGGCATGTCTGTGTGTGTATGCATGTCTATCTGTGAGTGCGTGTATGGTTGCATGTGTGTGTCAATTTGTGTGTGCATGTGTGTGTATGCCTGAGTGTGTGCGCATGTGTTTGTGTGCATGTGTGTATGTTTGCATGTGTGTCTGTGTCAATTTGTGTGTGTGTGCGTGTGTATGCCTGAGTGTGTGTGTGTGTTTGTGCGCATGTGGGTGTGTCTGGGCATATGTGGGTTTGCATATGTGTGTGCCTGTCTGTGTGTGCGTACGTATGTATGCGAGTGCATGTGTTTGTCCACATGTACGTGTGTGTGCACATCTGTGTGTACATGTGTGGGCATGCATATGTGTGCATGCCTGTGTTTGTGCATGTGTGCACATGTACCTCCAGCCGCCCGGGGTGCAACAGAACACGTCTGCATATGTGTGTGTGCATGTGTGAACACGTGTGTGCATATGTGCTTGTGGGTGTCCGTGTGTGTGCATATCTGTGTGTGTGTGTCTCTGTGCATGTGCGTGCATTTGCGTGTGTGTGTTTGTGCATGTGTGTGCAAGTGTGCACGCATGAGTGTGTGCGCACGTGTGTGCATGTCTGTATTTGTGCATGTGTGTGTGAATGTGTGTGTATATGTACTCCAGCCGCCCAGGGTCTAACAGAACATGTGTGCATGTGTATGTGTGTGCGTGTGAACACGTGTGTGCATGTGTATGTGTGTGTTCCTGTCTGCGTGTGTCTTTGTGCGTGTGTGTGCATTTGTAAGTGTGTTTGTGTGTGGTTGCATGTTTGTGCGTGTGTCTCTGTGCACACGTACGCGTGCACGCGTGTGTGCGTGTGTGTGCACGCCTACGCACGCAGTAAGCTTGCACAACCGCAGGCAGGCAAACCCTAGCAAGAACTTTTTTGTTTTTTTCATTGAACGCACCTCAAAGTGTGTAAATGGAATTCTCCTCTGCTCAGCGTGTGGCCTCACGGGAAGCGCCTGTGTCTGGGTCGGTTGTGGGACCACGGGCGGCCTGAGGGAAAGGCGTGTAGAAGAGGAAATTGTGTGATTGTGTGATGCATCAGGCTGACTGACAGCTCCGCCCTGCAGAGCCAGGGAGGGAAAAAGCAGGTAATTACGCGTGGCCCAGGGATGTTGACGGGCGTGCGTGCGTACGTGCGTGTCATACGGGGCACGCGTCATCCACGGCTGGGATTCCTGCTCTGAGCACACTCCGGGTGCCTCTCATTGGATATGACATTCGGTAATTGCCAATTCATTATTGGATCATAGCACTGATGCCTTATTAATAGGCTTGCTTGGTTAAAAAAAAATTAAAACAACAACAACAAAAAAAAAGTGTGGAATGTAGTGGAATGTAGTGGAGTGTGGAATGTAGACTGAGTCAATGAAAGCCCTGCCAGGACCCGGGAAGCGGCATTGGTTTGGTGGATGACGGGTTCAGGGTTCGAGGCCCCCCATCCCCCGGCGGGTCAACTTTGATTGATGCGAATGTTGACTGGCAGTCAGAGCTGTAAGAATTAATTTCCGTGTGTGTGTGTGTGTGTTAGTATGTGTGTTTGTTTATCTGTGTATGCATCGATCTATGTGTGTTTCTGTGTGGATGGGTATGTGTGTTTGATTGTGAATGTGCGTAGGTGTATGTCTCTGTGTGTGTGGATGTGTATAGGTGTGTGTATCTGTATGTGTTTCTGTGTTGATGGGTATGTGTGTTTGATTGTCAGTGTATGTATGTGTATGTCTCTGTGTGTGGTTATGTATATGTGTATTATCTGTATGGGTGTGTCTGTGTTGATGGGCGTGTGTGTTTGACTGTGAGTGTGCGTATGTGTATGTCTCTGTGTGTGTGGATGTGTATATGTATCTGTATGCGTGTTTCTGCGTGGATGGGTATGTGTGCTTGACTGTGAATGTGTGTATGTGCATGTCTGTGTGTGAATATGTATATGTGTATGTATCTACATGTGTGTTTCTGTGTGGATGGGTATGTGTGTTTGACTGTGAATGTGCCTATCTGTATGTATATGTGATATGTGCATGTATCTGTATGTGCGTGTGTGTGTGTGTGTGTGTGTCTCACTCAGGTATGCCCATGGGATTGTGCAGTTGTGGCAAGGTATGTGTGTATGTCTGTCTGCATGTGTGTGTGTGTGCATGTTGGTGTTCTTTGTGTCTCTGTGCATTTGCAATTCTCCCCTCCTGTTATCCACACGTGAACAGCCAAACGCACGCACACATGCCCTGCGATCCCTTCAAGTTTCCTCGAAAGGAAAACTCGGAAGTCGACAGCACGGAGAGAGTCCGGGAGGCACCCCACGTCTCCCACACACAAACTCACGGCAGTTGCACAAGGAAAGTGCGTGGCCGCCCTGCGGTCCCCGGGAGGGTCTCCTCAACAGCTCCCCCACCCCCAACCTCCTTTTTGTGTGCTTGTGTGCGTGCGTGCCGGGACTCGGGGGCGATTGTGTGCTTAAGGCCAGTTGAAGCTGGAAGGATTTAAGTGTGTGTGTGTGTGTATGTGTGTGTGTCTAATTCAGGTATTCCTGTGGAATTGTGCCACTGGAGGGATATGTGTGTATGTGTGTTTGTGTATGTGTGTATGCATCTATAAATGTGTGTTTCTGTGTATGTGTGTTTGGTTGTGAATGTGTGTATGTGTATGTCTCTACGTGTGTGAATGAGTATAGCGGTATGTGTGTGTGTCTAAGTCAAGCATGCCCATGGGATTGTGCCGTTGCAGCGAGGTACGTGTGTGTGTAGGTCTCTCTATGTGTGTGTGTGTGTGTGTGTTGGTGTGAGTGTGTGTATGTGTATGCATGTGCGTTTGTATACGTGTGTGCATGTGTATTTGTGTGTGAGTTTCTGTGTGACGGTATGTTTATATGTCTGTATGGGTGCATGAATGTCTGTGTGTGTGTGAATCTGTATAGGTGTGTATCTGTGTGAGTGTGTGTATAACTCAGGTATTCCCATGGAATCATGCCGCTGGAGCAAGGTATGTGTGTGTGATGTGCATGTGTGTGAGTTTGTGTGTGTGTGTGTATGATGTGCTTGTGTGTCTGTGTGTACATATTTGTGCGTATGTTTATCTCTATGTGGGATGTAATGTGTACATGGGTATATCTGTGTGTGTGCATGTGTGTATGTGTGTGAGTGTGTATTTGTATGAGTGTGTATCTGTGCATGTGTATGTGTGATGCGTGTATGTATGTGTGTGGGTGTGTACGTGTGTGTTTATGTGTATGTGCATGTATGTATGAGTCTGTATTTGTGTAATGTGTGTATGTATGTATGTGGGTGAGTATGTGTGTGTGCGTTTGTGGGTATGTGTATGAGTGTGTATGTGTGTGGGTGTGTGTGAATGTGTGCATGTGTGCATGTGTGTATGTGTTACGCGTGTATGACAATACGTGAGTGTGTATGTGTATGAGTGTGAATGCATGTGTGTGTATGTATTATGCGTGTATTTGTGTATTATGTGAGTGTGTATTTGTGTATTGTGTGAGTGTGTGTGTGCGTTTGTGTTTTTGTGTGTATATGAGTCTGTATGTGTAAGTGAGAGTCTGAATGTGTGCATGTATGTGTTACGCATGTACATGCGTGTGAATGTGTGCGAGTGTGAAGCATGTGTGAGTGTACATATGTGGGTGTGTGTATTATGCATGTATGTGTATTATGTGAGTGTGCGTATGTGTGTATTGTGTGAGTACGTAGGTGCGCGTGCATCTGTGCATGTGTGTATGTGTGCGTGTGTGTGTGATAAAGATCGGAGGAGCTGGCTCTGTGTGTGTTGTGTGTGTGTGTGGGGGAGGAGCATTTGGAACTTCAGTGTGGGCGCCGTGTGGCCCGTGGTGTTGCCGTGCCCGGCTGCTGGCCGCCTGCGTTGCCGTGTGAGTTGAGGGCCTGTCCCTGAACAACAACAACAACGAAAACCCCACAACCGCTCCTCGCTTGGAGTGTTTGCCAGCCAGGACGTGGCAGGCGGCTCTGGCCAGGCTGGGGGGGTGGGGGCGGATCATTCTAGAAGGCTCCAAAGCGGGAAAGTGAGAGCGGGAGGGAGCCCTGCGGTCAGGGCAGGTCCCGCCCTTGCCACGAGATCCCAGATCAAGACGCGGCGGTCCACACGGCTCTTAACAACGTCGCGCACAATTATCTTTCTGTTACGTTTTCTAGTCACAACATTCCTCTTCTCGTACGTTTATTTTATAACACAAATATGTGGAAACTACATATAGATAAGATATGGAGCAATAGCGCGGTCACACTGTCCTCCCGTGGTTCATCGATCGGCTCGAGCAGGCACCAGGGACGTCTCCACGGTGGGACTCGTTGTGACTGTGTTTGGCACCTCGAAGACGCCACCACGGGGAGCTGGCCAGGCTCTGCCGGGCGGGCGGGATTCTCTCAGGAGCTTGCCGAGAGGCTCTCCGAGACGGACA
>JAOXYA010067957.1:0-11679 GCA_028565675.1 Sorex palustris | reverse complement strand
CTCTCTCTCTCTCTCTCTCACTCTCTCTCTCTCTCTCTCTCTCTCTCTCTCTCTCTCTCTCTCTCTCTCTCTCTCTCCCTTTTTTAAACTGTTGGACTGTTTGTATTCCATGGGGGAGCTTTTCATACTAATTATTGCAACACTCATTTTTTTTTCCCTCTAGAGTTCCAATAACAGGGCATCATACAGGCAACGCAATCCGCAGTTTTCAAGACATTTACCACGGTCACTACCAGCCGCGGCGGACGGACGGAGTGGTCCCCTCGCTCCCGCTGCCCACCGCGCTGCGGCTGTCGGAGGCTCCGAGTCCCAGCGCGCTCAGCCCGGGCCGCCGCCGCCGCCGCCGCCGCCGCCGCCTCCTTCCCCCTTCCCTGCTCCCTCGAGGAGAGCCACAGGTTGCAAATCCAACAAACCTCGCGTCTCGTTTTTGAGGGGGATTTTGTATGTGTGTGTGCAAAATCACTCACAAAGATCCCCCTTTTAGCACCCCGCGCCCCTTCCTCCCGCGCCGGGTCCCCCTAACCAAGGGCTACCAAGTGCCTCTCGCCCGGGTCTTGCACTTAGGAACGCGGGCTCGGACGGTTCTTTTTTTTTTTTCCCCTGGCCCGGTGCAACGACCTCCGGAATCCAGAGCCTGACGTCGGCTACTCTCGGGCTCTCGGATGTCTCGGCACGCAGCTTGCACCGCGGGGTAAATAAAATTTCGGGCAGGGGAAAACAGCCACTGGGAGCGAACCAGGAGTCACGCAGCTCCCCCAAATACAAACACCGCGACCGCCAGAAACCCCCGCCACCTTCCCGCGGGTCCGAGCGCTCCTGGCCAAGACTCCCGGAGTCCTAGCGGGGGCTCCAACGACACCGCAGGTGCACACGAGCACCCCCTCTCCCGTGCCCACCCCCCACCCCCCCCCGGCCCGCTCCCCGCACGCCCGTCCCGCCACCCGCCGATCTCCGGGATTACCCCCCTCCGCACACGCCGGCCCGCGCGCGGCCCGTAAACACGCACACTTCCGCGTCGCTCCCCATTGGCCCGCCGGGAGGGGCGGTGCCTGCCGCGCGGAGCCTCATTGGCTAGCACGGCCGTCTTCCTCCTCGCCCCGTCGGGCAAAAAGAAAGGGCCACGGCGCGCGGGCGAGCCTCGCCGCCAGGGTGGGGGTCCGGGGTGCCGGGATGGAGCAGGTCCCCGGGGCGCCCGCGGGCCCTACAGTGGGGTGGGGGGCTCGGTTTTCATTTTTCTAGTGCCCGATAGGTGCATGTGGCACCGGGGCCGGGAAGAGAGGGGTTTGCCTTTGCAGCCAGGTTTGCTCCGCGGGCCCCAAAGCGGCGTCTTTGTTGACAAGTCCCGACACCAACGCGGGCCCCGCACGGGCTCCCGGGGACGCGTCGTCCGCTCGGGGACGTGGTCCTGGGCTCGGGGAGCGAAAGGTCCGTCCGGGGGTGGGAGGGAGGCTGCACGCCGGCCCGCCCCCCACCCCCAATCACCACCGCCGCCTTCCCCACTCCGTGTCCTCGCTCTTCCACCGCGGGATCGTGACCGCGGCACCTGCTCCGGGGACGACCGGGCTCGGGAGGCCGGCGAGCGCCCCCGTCACCCCGGGCGCTGTCCACGAGACGCCCGGGCTGAGTCGAGCCGGACGCCCACCCACCCCCGCTGCCCCCCACACCCCCAGCCTCGCCACACGCACCTCCAGCGTGTAGCTTTCGCTCATGGCGCGGTAGCTGTCCCAGGCCTCGGCCCGCGCCGTCTCGTCCATGTTGAGGCGACTGCAGAGCTCGTCGAAGCGCTGCAGGATCTGAGGCGCCGGCGGCGAGCGGGGCGGCTGCCCGGCGTCCTCCTCTGCCTCGCCGCCGCCGCCGCCGCCGCCGTCGTCCTCGTCCTCCTCCTCCTCCTCCGAGGCGGCGGCCACCGGCGGCGGCGGCGGCGGCGGCGGCGGTGGCGACTGGTCGCCTCCCGACGGCATCGCGGAGCCCTGCCTGGCCAGCGGGTTCTCAGGTGAACTGCGGGAGCCGGCCCGCAGCCATTCAAACCGCGGAGCGCCCGCCCGTCCGCCGCCCGCACGGCGACTGCGCCGTCGCTACCCAGCGCTCGCTCGCTGGCCTTCCGCCCCTCGCGGCCACCGTAGCTACGCGCTGCGCCTGCCGGGAAATGTAGTCCCGGGCGGAGGCCCACGGGAGTCAAAAGTCATTCGGAATCCTTGCCTCGAGCCTGTTCTGGCGGCTGACATCAAAGGGACAATGCAGTGCACTGTCTGTATCTCGGCCCTCTGCCTCAGGACTGGGAGGATGAGAAGGCATCTAAGATGCATTAACGATTGAAGAGTTAATGTCAAAAAAAAAAAAAGATTTAATCTAAAGGAAGCTTAAAAAAAAAGTTAATGGTGCGGACCTAAATTCAAATTTCACCGTGGTTCCTAATTGCTAGTTGTTTTGTAACCTATTGCTTTTTTTCAAAGACCAATTCTCCACCTTGAAAAGGGGACACATTCTTCTGTTCTCAGCCACCTACTCGGCATAACTTTCTATTTTGCTTTCTCTTGGAATGGAATCCCTTTCTAGTCCTCTTCGACTTAGAAATGGGTAGAGTATGAATTTTTTTTTATGCTGCAGGAGTAGTCAGGCTTGGTTTTGCTTTTTGTTTTCCTCGATGTTCCTATACTAAAAAGAAGCCAAGCAACAAAAGGGGGTGTGGGGGACCGATAGCATAAGGGGGAGGCTAGGAGAAGGCTAGAGATAATAGACAAGTCAAAGGGATGTCTCCGAAACAACTGAGGGTGGAGATAGCCACACTCAGCGGCGCTCGGGGTTGCTGCTCCCTACGTCTTAGTGAACCAAAAGGGTCTTGCTTGCTGCAAAGCATTCGCTGCGGGGCTAGAGACTTAAAGTAGAAGCTAAGGCACCTGCCTTGCACACAGTCGACCCGTGTTTGATCGATCCCAAAACTCAATCAAACAGAAGCATCCGCTGGAGCCCACCAAGCTCCTTGTTCTCTGCTCCTTGGACAATGTTGAGATAGTAAAGCCCTTTCATATGAAATCTTCAGTAAAAGTAATGAGTCCGAATGACCTTTTTTTTTGTAATTTAATTTTGTTTTTATAAAGTTGGTCACAATAATTTATTACATTCAATATTCCAATACCAATCTCACCCACCATTACACCTTCCCACCACCATTATTTCGAATCCAAATGACTTTTTTAACAGGGCTTGGAACGGGAAGTGCTTCACACTCTAAAAAGTGCTTGCCTTGTTTTTCCTTGTTCTTTAGGCTGTGGAGGCTTAAGTTGTAAAACAAGAATACTGATGGAGGGTTGTGGCCTTGTGGCGTTTGCCTTGTATGTGAAGACATCGGCTTGGCTCCACTCACTGAAAAAAAATTTTTTTTCCTTTAGTATTTCGGTATGCCATTGTCAATACTTTACTAAGAGAAAATATTATTATTTATTGTGGTAAATTCTTTCTTGGATCTTTTTAAAAAGTTCTATGCCTGGGATGTGATTCGGTCGTGGTGCTCATGCTTGGCATGTGTGATGATCAGAGTTGGATTCCAGGTACTGAAAAAAATGTAAGCAAGAGGTAGGAAGGTCAATGGGAAACCCAGTTTCTATCACTATCCTCCCCTGGTCCCCAGAAACTCCAGGTCTGTCCCTGGTGCACCCCACTGAAGTAACTCCATAGCTTTTGGGTCATTGAGTGTGACACCCCCCCAAAAAAAGGAAAACAAGAGAAGTGACTTAAATACAATGATTGTAACATACCACTAAATGTGCATTTTATTTAAATAAGCCCTCCTTGTTAGTACCAATATTTCCAAAGCTTTTTTTATATTTTTGTTGTTGTTGTTGTTGTTGCTTTTTGGGTCACACCCAGCGATGCACAGGGGCCATTCCTGGTTCTGTACTCAGGAATTACTCCTGGCGGTGCTCAAGGGATCATATGGGATGCTAGGATTCGAACCCGGATCGGCCGCGTGCAAGGCAAACGCCCTATCCGCTCCCTACCCGCTGCGCTATCACTCCAGCCCCTCCAAAGCTTTCTATGTGTTCCAAAATAACCAGAGCTATTTTGTAATTTCTTGTTCTTCCAGAGATCGAGTGGGAGGAGGAATCAAATTTCCTTGAGATTGATTTTTTTATTAGAATTTTTAAAAAATCATTTTTGTAGTTAAGGGAACACATTTGCAGCAGTGTTAACTTTTTGCCTCTGACGTCTAGTTATAGCATATCACTGCCAGCAAAGTGTCCAAGGCCTTCACTAATATCCTTGTTGGGGGTAAAGAGTTGTACTCCCACTCCAACTCTTTTAACTGCCCATCCCTTTCCTGCCTTCCACTTTGGTAATCTCAATGTTGCAATCCAAGCCCCAAGGATTTGTTCTAGGTCTATTTCCTTGTTTTGTTTCTTCAAAATAAATGAATGATATCATCCAGGTTTTGTCCTTCTCCTTCTGAAAAAAAAAAAAGTCTCATGATGTGATCGAACTCAGGTCGGCCATGTTGGCTGCGTGCAAGGCAAACGCCCTACCGCTGTGCTATCGCAGCCGGCATGTGATGTGGTTTGTAATAGTTTTTGTATGATTGTTCTTTTATTTGCAACCCGTTTTACCATTCTCACCACCAGAATGTCAATAACCCACCACCGCTTTCCCAAGGTCTTTTCTCCCTCACACCCCACCTCTGCAGCCTCAGTTCAAGGTTCCTTTGGCAGTATCTCAGGGTAGGTTTCCATTGGTTATTCTCTCTTTCTTTGCTTCATTTCTTTATAAGCAAGATCATCTGGTATTTTTTTTCTTTCTTAGTTTACTTGGCATAACTTATTCAATTCCATTCAAGTTGTATTGAACTGTAAGAGTTCTTTTACATCAGGGCTGGGACTTTCTTATGAAACTTTATCCCATTCTTCTTTATTTACATTTTTCCCTTTGGGTTTCTTGTTTGTTTGTTTGTTTGTTTTTGTTTCATGGGCCATATCTAACTGTGCTCAGGGCTTACTCTTGACTCTGCTTGCAGGGATCAAACTCAGGTCACCCACTTGCCTTTCCTGCTGCATATCCCTCTAGCCTTAAAAGTTTAATTTTGAACAACTGAATGTCAGATGAGAGAAAAGACACTTATTATCTATCTCTACATTCTTAAGCATAAATAGAAAAAAAACATTAAATGGAAATGTATGACATTTCTACTGGTTTGGAAATATATGCCCTACTTTTTATGTTTATGTGAAGAATATAACTGTTAGTAATGGATCTGGAATGGAAATGCTGATATGTGTATATGTTTATCTTTAGTAAAGAAATCCATCTTATTGTACATTGGGGATGAAAACTTTACTTCAAAATTAATATAGAAAGAAAAAAAACTGAAAGTCAAAGGAAGAGTTATTTTCTTTTCCTTTACCAAGCCACAGGCTCCTGAATTTTTTGTTGTTTTGGGTCACACCCGGCAGTGTTCAAGGCTTACTCATGGCTCTACACTCAGGGATCACTCCAGGTGAGCTAGGGGCACCACCTTGGGTGCTTTGGATACTCCCCCATCACACTTGATTTTACTTTATTTTGCTTGTTAGTTTTTGCTTTGGGGCCACATCCTGAAATGCTCAGGAATTATTCTGGCCTCTGCACTCAGGAACCACTTCTGGAGGTGCTCAGGGGCCCACATTGGATGCCAGAAATTGAACCCAGGTTGGCCACAAGAAAAGCAAGAACCTTAACTGCTGTACTATCTCTCCTACCCCTTTTGAGCAACAATGAAACTATGATAAAAGTACTGTCTCCATGAGCTGTAAAGTTGTGCCTCTTGATACAAAAGAGGCCAAATAGCTCGATGTTTCTTATGAGTGTTCTCAGGTCTAACTCTATGTCACTGAGATAAGTGATAATTTCCAACCGTATCTCCATAAGATGCTTAACCATTATTGCACTATCTTCCCATTGTTCATCGATTTGCTCGAGCAGGCCCAGTAACATCTCCATTGTGAGACTTGTTGTTACTGTGTTTGGCATATCAAATATGTCATGGGTGGTAGCTTGCCAGGCTTTGCTGTGCAGACGAGATACTCTCAGTACCTTTACAAAGAGAAAAATAGAAATTATACAGCAGAGAACAGAGAAAACACACTTTTAATTAAGTGATTAAAATTAACATCACTAGTTAAACCATCACTAAAGAAATTACTAGAACACTATGTTCCTCCTGAAATGATGCATAGGGAAAGGCCCAATTATACTTCATGTGTTTTTTTCCCAAGCCTCAAGGCAATATATTTTTCAAAAGCATAGAAACATAAATTGGATAAGGTACCAGTCCATAAAATAACTGATGATTATTTTCAAATATATCAAGGTCTTGAAGAACAAAAAAAGATCAAGAAACTGTAATACACTAGAAAAGATTAACTAGAGATAAGAATAAAATGGGGCCACGAAAATGGACCAAAGTGTTGCACGGCTTGCCTTGAAGCTTGAGCCCCAGGTCAACCCCCAGCACCAAAAAAGGGCACTGCTGAGTGTTGCTGGAGGGGGTGAGGGTGGATGGGGAAAATGAAGAAAACAAAAAAGAAGAAAATGTAAAGCAGTATTTTGGACTCATTCTGCTTTTATTAGCTCCTCAAAAGTTGCTGAAGCTAGGGTCTAGGAGAGAGCTCAAAGATAGTTTTTCCTGCAGTGTCACAGGGGCCACAACATAACTCCAGAAGTGATGCCCCAAACCCCACCACGTATGACACTAAAACTAACAGAAAAACTGATCATACCAAAATCTTTTTCATAGCAGTTGTAACAATTCTTTGTAGCTTTCCTATTGTGCATAGCTAGAAATTTATGACACATAAGTCAAAGATAAAGTTAAAATGTTTCCAGTAAAATGATCTATTTAGCTGGGGAAAATGGTAGAGGATTCTACCTATTTTTATGATAAAAATTCCTAGAGAAACTGGAATAATAAATAATGTAACATCTTACATAACAGAAATTAGTAAAACTAAAAAAAGAAATAAAAATAAAAGTTTTTACACTGCTATTTAAAATTCTTTTGGAGACTCTGGCCAATATAACAATTTTGAAACTAAGTAGAAAGGGAATCAAATCGTTATTAAAAACTATATAGCTAGGAGGCCTAAGAAAAAAATTTAATAGAAAAAAGAGCAACAATAGAAATATTAACAAAAAGAGAATTCAATATATTCAGTGAACAAGAAGAAATCTACCGTATTACTGATAGAAATTTAAGAGATATAGAGGAGAAAAGCATTCATATATAATAAAGAATGACAACAAAAATAAATCCTAGAAATAATTACAAATAAAACTTCTTTATAAGATAAAATTACTTTGAAACAATAAACATGATTTAAATTTGTAAGGCAAAACATGAAATTTCTGAATATTATGTACATATATTATAAAGCTATTGTACTTTCAAATATATTCATAGGTGAGAAAAATGTACTAACATGTATTTATTTATTCTTGATTTGGGGGCCATACATGGTGGTGCTCGGGGCTTATTCTTGGCACTGGATTCAGGGATCACTCCTAGCAGTGCTCGGCGGTCAGCATGTGGTGCCAAAGATCCATTCTGGTTTGGCTGAGTACAAGTACCTTGCCTTGTTCTATATTTCTGGTACCAGACATTTATTTTTAAATATTACAAATTGACTATAAATGTTATCTGAGAAGATAGGAGAGATTACTTAAGAATGTATTACGAGAGAGACATTGTTTCTGCCAAACATTAAAATATGTATTCAATTAATTAAAACAGTGTGGACTAGTCTGATTGAGAGAGTGATGCTACAAAATAAAGAACACCGAGGTAAGCTAACTATATAAAGAAGAAATATGGGGTCAGGGGAGCATAAATTGAGTAGTTGCAATGTACTTAGTTAAAGCATAGTCTGTGGAATTAAAATACTGGGTAATTAAACCTAATTCCAATACTTGAACACCCTGGGTAATTTAGCTACTTCTCTGTGCTTCAACTTCCTTACCAGTAAAATGAGAGGTGAACAGTAGGATCAACTTCATAAAAATTTGGTGATAATACATTCAAAGACTACAAAAGAGCTTGGAACATAGAAAATTTATTATCTAACATGATTTTTAGAGAAAGTATATAAAATGATGTAAACAATAAAACAAGGACTAAAGCCACTATTTTAATGCACCAATATAAATTCTTTACAGTTGTTGCATCAATATAAATTCTTTACAGTTTAAATGTAACACACAAAACTGTAACTATAAAACAATAAAAGGGCCCAGAAGAGTATCATAGTAGCTTGCAGCAACAGCCTTGCAAATATATGGACATGAGTTCAAGTCCTTAGTGTCCTTCATCTACTCAGCAGTTCCTGCCATTTTAATCTGGTATTAATTTCTGGCAGAGTCTCCTGCTCCCAAGCCTGGCTGTCCTCACTGGGGCCCCTTGGAGAGGAGTAGGTTGAGTTTCCCTCCCCACCCCTAGCAAAGCCCTGGCAGCTGAAGACTTCTGGGACCCAGCCACAGCCATGCTCAAGACCACTCTCCACATGCTTGGAAGAGCCTCACACATGAAGGAACCTGCAGAGGAACCCAGGTGTGCGGTACCCAGGGCTGAGATCTTCAAGCCTGCTCACATCAGGACTGGGCTTCCTCCACCCAGATTCCCCATCTTCCAATAGCTAGGCAGTTACGCCCACCAACTGCCCCCAGCGCCCTCTAATCCCATCAATGGCCAAGATCCAGAGACTATTTAACCAAGCTCCCAGAAGACCTCTTATTTTCTAGTTCTTGCTCTCAGAGAACCCAGCAGGCTACTGAGAATATCCTGCCTGCATGGTAGAGCCTGGCAAGCTCCCTTGGTGTATTCGATATGCCAAAACCCAGTAACAATGATGGGTCTCATTCCCCTTTCCCTGAAAGAGCCTCCAATATGGCACTTGCTAAAATTTCAGGGCTAGGATAAATGGAGACATTACTGGTGCCTGCTTGAGGAAATCAATGAACAATGGGATGACAGCAATAAAATGATTAATTTCTGGCTGTGTCAGGTCTTACCAATTGACCCCGGCACACTGGAGTATGATCCCCTGAAGATGCTGGACTTACTTCCTATGGGAGAGGGAGTGGGAAGGAGAGAAGCCTCTGCCCTGGCCCTCTGATCACTGTGGGATTCCTATGGCGCTGCCACCAAGAAAGAAACCAAGAAAGAACTTCGCAGAGCGGGGGAGTCTGGTGGTCATCAGTTCTCTTTTTACTGACTCTTAAACGGGTTTTTTTTATGCCCACAATCGGGGGGCATTCCACACATGTATCACGTTTATCTCGTCAAGCTCACTACAGATGCTAATGATTTGTATTCCCAAATCTCATGGCTGAGTTAATCAGCTCAGGCAAATGTTAACTGTCACACCCCTCATCATTTTGTCTCCTCAATCAGAGTGCCCAGGTGTGTGGAATGCTGGAGCAAGTCCTTGGGCCTCTGTTACTTTCAGAGGCAGGGGGTTTGGTCAAAGTCTCACGCTGGCTGCTGAGACCCCAACATGGCTGCACCATAAATAAGTGTGTGTAAGCACCATAAAAATGTGTGTAAACACACTGATCAGTACCCCTCCCCCCCATCACCAGAGAGCACTGCATGTAAAAAATAAGTTCATGAGTGCAGGGAGATAGTTCAAAGGCTGGAGAGATGCTTGAATTCCTGAGCTCCAGATTCTATATCTGACACCATATAGTCCCCTAAGAACTGCCAGAACTGATAATTGAGCCTTGAGTCAGGAGTAACTCCAATCCCATCTGGATATGACCACCATCTAATAAAAAATGGGTGGAGTGACATGGTCAGGAAATATGATTCATGGCCAAAATGTGAATGAGCACTACAGTCATCCATACACCATGAACTTGTGTGTCTCAACTAAGAGCACAACCTTAGTAAATGCATGTGCAAGCAGCACAACTCAAGGAGTGCAAAGATTGGTGAGCACTATGGCTAAGGGTGCATAAACTGCAACCTGACGTATGACTGTCAGCAAGCACTGCAGCTAAGAATGTGTATTATTTGCTCATTGCAAAATTTTCAGCAGCAACAACAATGAAAGGAAGGAGGAGAGAAGGGATATTTGAAAAGACTAAACAAAGAGTAAATTAATGCTGAATCTTTAAGAATGGTCAAGATATTTCTATATACAAGGAAATAAGTGCAGTCAATATGTCATTTAACTCAATAACAAAAACTTTGCAATGTGGACAACAAAAATATAGCTATGTCAAAGGTAAAACTAGAAAAAACTCTTGACAAATATGATAATGATTAAAGTCACTAACTTAAGAAAGGGGCTGGAGCAATAGCACAGCAGGTAGGGTGTTTGCCTTGTACACAGCCGACCCGGCCGACCCGAGTTTGATTCCTCTGCCCCCCCTTGGAGAGCCAGGCAAGCTACTGAGAGTATCCCACCCACACGGCAAAACCTGGCAAGCTACCCATGATGTATTCTATATGCCAAATACAGTAACAACAAGTCTCACAATGTTACTGGGCCTGCTCGAGCAAATAGATGAACATAAGAAAGAAAAATCGAGTGAGTAGAGTGATTGCTTACAAAGTTTTTACTCAGGTAAACATATACACAATCATGAAAGTTATATATGTTTTAAAAGTCATAACATAGGAGGTGGAGCAATAGTACAGCTGATAGGGCATTTGTCTTGCCTACAGCTGACTTGGGTTCAATCCCAGCATGATCCCCCCCAGAAACAATTCTCCTGTGAGCTACAGCCAGAAGTAGTTCCTGAGTGCATAACAAGGAGTAACCCCTGAGCACTGCCAGGTCTGACCCAAAGAAACAAATAATAAATGTCAGACAGAAAAGGTATTTAGAAAGAAACTAGCATACTGAATTAGTTTTAAAAAATCTTTACTGCAAATGGTATATGTATAAGCATTCTAGATCCTTTTCTCCTTGTGTACTTGTTCCTCTCAAATTTCCTATTATAATTACAAAAATATGTTAAGACATGCAAAAATGTAAATACCAGATGTTTGTATTTGATGACATGGACACTTAGGCAGAACATAAAATTTGGTGGAGCCTACATGGTTATTAGCACTAATTCTAATCACTTCTACACCATTTATATTTGAGACTACAATATCTAAATACTATTCAAAATTTTACTGACATATTGTGATCTCTTTCAGCCATGTATAAACCTTATTAGCTATTATGACTAATTAAGCAAGTTCTAAAAAGGGAGGTACAGTTCAACAGTTTTATTTGGGTGATTTGACCAGAACTAGGTTGACAAATCTGATTGGAGGCAGAATAACACATTTTCAGATCATATCTTGCCTTTTTTTGTGGTCTCTTGAAATTCATCCCCTTCATCATCTGAATTTCTACTTCCTAGGGATTTCTTATTATAATGATACAGAGTTATTATTATTTATATCCAATAGTGGCCAGCAAAGCTGGTCTCATTCACTCAGACCGTAACATAAAGCAAAAGGATACATTCACTGGGGACTGGACCATGGCAAAAGAAACATCAGATTTGCAGGATTTTTGGAAGGAGGAGAAAACACAGTTAATTAAATACCATGTGGCCTAGAAAGTTAAGAGGGACAATCAAATCACAAAATCACAAAATCACAAAAATCCTGTTAGTCGTCGATTGGTTCGAGCAGGCCCCAGTAACGTCTCCTTC
>JAOXYA010067908.1:0-11680 GCA_028565675.1 Sorex palustris | reverse complement strand
AAGCCCACAACATAGCTACCTATCATGTAAAAGCTTATTTCAAACCTCTAAATACTCACATGGTGTGCTCTATATGGGGTAAATCAGATACCTGATAAGACAAAGGTCAACTGAAGATACATCATTCTTCAAAGCACATTCTAGTCTGTGGCTTAAAAAAAAATAGCCTGAGAGAAAAAGTATCTAATACAATCTTAAGAAACAATGATAGGGCTTTTATTTCATGGTTTGGTTTATCTTCAAATTACACACTTAGGGTATTTTCTAAACTAGGAGTATTCAATTCTTCTCTATTAAAAAGAAATATAGAAATGTTGATTTAATATCAGAAGAAAACAGAGAAGTTTCTCATAAGGGCGATGAATGTATTAAAAATATACTCATAGAAGCTTTTTTTCAATCATAGAAGTTTTTTAAAGTTTCAACAAGTAGCTACCAGTATAGTTGTACCAAAAGCAATCTAAGAAATATTATCTAAGGATCAGTGAGATAGTAGGTAAGGAAAGGCTCTCACCTTGCATGCTGCTGACCCCAATTCTATCTCAGGCACCATATATGATCTCCTAAACCCTGCCAGGAATAATCCAGGCACACAGAGCCAGAAATACATGAGCACCACTGTGCATGGCCCAACAACAACAAAAATTTATCAAAAGGTTTTCTTAAAGGCTCTATGAATATTAAAAACAAAATATCCATTATCAACTACATATAAAACGGATTACAAAGCTGTTTATTTGTTTTTGGTTTTGGGATCATACCCAGTGGTGCTTGGGAGTTACTCCCAGCCTGATTCTCAGGTAACTTCAGAGCCAAGAATCAAACCCCAGTGATCACATGTGTAAGGCAAGCACTCTCCCACATCTCTGACACTTTGACTAGCACAGTTTTAGACAATCTTTTATTACAGATGTTACAGAATTTAACCACTGCTCGGCTGTTATAGATTTGTTTCTAATCCTATGTTCCTATGAATGTTCCAGGAGCCAGGGAGATAGTATAGGGCTTAAGGTTCATGCTTTGCGTGCAACCAAACCCTGGTTGAATCCTCACACTACAGGTGCCCTGCTGAATACCTGAATGTGGCCCGGCTGCTCTGGTTGGCTATGACAGTTCCCAGACCACCAAAGCATGGCTTGGGATTTCCCGCAAATTAACAGTAATACTGTTTCAAGAAAACGCATATCTTTAGAAATAAAACACAAGCTATTTCAATATCTTAAGGCCTACTGACCTAAGATCAAATAACACTTTCCACTCCTAAGATCAATCACCAGCCCTACCAACTCTGATATCATAGGATATTATAATTTTTCATCACTTTTCAATAAGTTATTTTAGTTTTTATTTTCCTGACTGTTGGTGATTATAAACCATTTTCCTACTTATCTGTTAAGTTAATGCTTCTTTTTAAAAATAATTTATTCACCAATTATTTTCCCATTTTGCCTTCGTGTGCTAACTTGATTAAAAGGATTTTTTGACATTTCTGCACATAATTTTCTCATCTGACAATTTAATTTCTCATTGCTTAGTAATGGTAAAATGGTAACTCATTTTCTCATTCTCTTTCCTCATACCTCCTGTTGCCATCATGCTTGGAAAATTGTTTCTAAGCAAAAGAAAAATATACTTCAGTTATTTTAGTTAAATCACTTTCTGCTCTTAATTTTAATAGAAAATTACATAAGTATCAAGCCTTATTGTTTCAAAAGTGTTAACCAATCTCCCTAACTCTTTCTTTCTATTAGAATATAAAATACGATCACACGCAGGGTTTCAGATTACAAATATAGGTTTCATTTTTAGACTCTCAATCCTATGTCAGTTGAAGATCTAGCCAACACTATAGATGGCACTGTTTCAGTAGCGGAAGCTTTATTAGTGCACCTTAACTTTTCATAAGGCCTTCACCAGCAAACCCCCATTATATGGGTCTCAGTTCTCACAACTGTAAGATGAATCTGTGCCTATACCAGAAACTTGCCTTGAGGAAAACTTGCCTTGAAAGCACATAGGGGAAGACAATTTGAAACTACAAAGAACTACAAACTTCTACATTATAATCTGTATCTGACTATCATATTATTGATGACCTCTTAAAAATAATCCAGAATTCAATTTAAAATTTAAAGAATTCCTATCAGTTATGAAGGAAGGCATTTTTGCTACATAGATGTCTACTACAAACATTATTATAAACATGTTGGGGCACTAGATAATATTCTTTCTAGCTGATGCGTCAATGGAAAACAAGTAGTTTATACTAATTAAAAACAGAAGAAAAAGAGGTGGTTAAGTAAAAGATTTCTGCTCTTGAAGAAATGTAAAGGGTTTATAAGGTTAGTTTTACAAATTAAATTCCATTCTTTTTGTAACCATTAGTTGAATTCCACACAAACAGTAAGAGTATGAATATACCCTTTTGAATCAATTTTTTTCCCAAAACGCTGCTATAAAACTGCCTGCCTAATACAGAAAGAATTCAGACAATAGACAACACTACCATCTTTGTCTTAAATTAGAGATAAGTCTTATAACAATTTCTACCACACACCGAATAGCTCAAAAGGTCAGAAATGTTGGCAAAACCATTTAACTTTTTACCAACCAGCAGGAACATTACAAGAGTCTTTCTAGTCCCCCAATTAACAGACTAATCTAAAAATGGAAATATTTTTGCTAATTTTTAACTTACTCTAGCAAATCACAGATGTCCTGTTCGCTGTCCTGTGTCGTATCCAAAGAAAAGGTATCTGAGAGTTCAGCTGAGTTGGACTCCCTTTCTGTTGGAAATGCCTGAGTTTCCAAGGAGATGCTGAAAATCTCGCTCTTCCTTTCGGTCCCTTCCTCTGGACAGTCACTGGGATTTCGTAGATCTTTCTCACTTTTGTCAGGATCATCTTTAAAAGAAGACTGTTTGGCTTCACCAGGGGATGACTTTCCTGAAATATTGAATAAGTTACCAAGAAACTGGAAGAAGCTCTCTTTTGGCTGCCGCTCACTTTCTCCTGCTTTGGTATCCGCAGAGGAACTGGAAAGGTCATTTGGCTTTTTGGACTCTTCCTGTGTGATTAGCTTCTCAGCATGGTTCCTTCCATCCTCACTTTGGGGGCTCTTTAAAAACAAAGAATAATAAGGGTCATTTAAAAAGTGGGTTGAGTGATAGCCTACTATTTATACAAGTTTCACCAGCAGCTAAAGATGCTAAAACCAAAAATTTAGTAGCCAAGGCTATAAAGGTTTCTGTGCCTCTGCAGAGGTTCCCGCCTCCCAAAGGGCAGAGTCAGCACTACTGCAGCTAATCTGTAGAGTCATGAGGCTCAGGTGAGAACACACAGTAGGAGTAAATAGTCTAGACTGGATAGAGGTGAGACGGGAAGCAGTGACACAGGGAATGCTTCCTAGAGAGGCCTAAAAAGTTCTGTGAAGCTTGTGCATCTCCCATCCCTCCCTGCCAGTCTCCCTGCCTTTCTCCCTTCTCCTCACCTCCCTCAGATCAACTCCTAGCCCAGCTGTCTCAGTGAGGTTTCAGCATCTAAGGAATTTAATGACTGGAGATTAGGTACCACAAGAAGTAAATAGAATGTGAGAGAAGAAAAAGAACAGATACGTTACTGGGCCCGCTCGAGCAAATCGATGAACAACGGGAGGACAGTGACAGTGACAGACAACATAAAGTCTTCATAACTAAGATCTAATGGAAAATAATCTTAAAACATTTGGTACATTAGATGAACTGCACCTATAATGACCTCATCATTTTGGAACTGTTCACCTGTGAAGTTCCAGAGAGAGGGAGCGGAGAAAGGAGAGAGAGGAGAGAGAGCACAGTACCAAGACTCATCAATTCAGAGATAGCACTATATTACTGTCCTCCCATTCATCAATTTGCTTGAGCGGGCACCAGTAATGTCTCACAAAAAATTGTAAGACGTTTTGTTACTGTTTTTGGCATATTGAACACGTACGTCATGGGTAGCTTGCCAGGCTTGGCCATGCGGGCGAGATACTCTGGGTAGTTTGCTGGGCTCTTCAAGAGGGGTGGAGGACTCAAACCTGGGTCGGCCATGTTGGCTGTGTGCAAGGCAAATGCCCTACCTGGTGTGCTATCTCTCCAGCCCAATTCAGAGGTAAAACTCATAATGAACCCTTCACAGTATCATGGGAAGTCCTAATGTGTGAATTTGCGGGCATGGTAGACAGCGCTGGGAATTCTTGAGTGTCACACTTTACAGAGAGGCATTTTACCTGCTCATAATTTAAGTCGCTGGTAAAGCAAATTCATAGTTGTGTGCTTTGTGTGAACAGAGGCTGAAGTGCCGTATCAAAGAGCACGTGAGCATCAACACTCATACTCTTGCAAAGAACTTCATTAGCTTTAGGCAACAGTGCCAACTTGCCTTGCTATCCAAATATGCCGGTTCACCTACTTGTAAAAGGAATGTAAATCTGACAGTATCCGTCAGATGTTATGCTCATGAGTCCTTATAAAAGCTCATCTATGAGTCAGAAAAAGAACAGGACACCAAGGTACCAAGGTAAAAGCACCGCAGGGCACTGGAGGTTCACAGGCCATGGTTTGGTAATAAGCTATTCTTCAAGAAGGCAAGACTATCATAATTATGACATTTGTTCACGTTGTTCCCTGCTTTAATCCAAATTCAAAACAGCTTAAAGGAATGTTCTACTGACCACCATGAAAATTCAGCATAAGAAACTGAGGAAATGTTTAGAACTTATTAGCCTAGAAAATTAACTTCAAGGCAAGAGAGAGGGCATTTATCTTGCCAAGTGGCCCACCCGGGCTCAATCCCTGGCATCCCACTTGGTCCCTGAACACCGGGAAGAGTGATACCAGAACACAGAGCCAGGCATATGCCAGGCCAAGGTGTGGCCCCAAAACAAACTAAAAGAGAAAAATAACTTCAAGCAAACAACATTTATGTTTGTTCCACATTTTAGGTAAGATCAGAAGGCATTTTTGAGTAAACACAAATGCTATTTTTCTGTGTCAGGGACTTAATGTAACTTGACAGTCTCTACATTTTGAGTATCATCAGCTATGAGCAGTGCTTCCCAAAGTGGGTGACACAATCACACCCACTCTACCCTACCTCCCGCAGGGCACTGTGACTAAGGAAGCATAAAGAGAAGTCGCCTGAGGTGCAACTGGGTATACTTATTGTTTGTTTGCTTTAAAATTAAATTAGATTTCCACGGGCATCTATATAGGAAAGGAAGAAGTCATGTTCACACTACATGCGGATGACATGAGTCGATATTTAGAAAATCTTAGAGACTCTATAAGAAAAGTTCCTGGAAACACAGGTTTGTATAGTAAAATGGCAGGCTACAAGACTGATGGTTGGGGCTGGAGCCGACCCGGGTTCAATTCTCAGCATCCCATATGGTCCCCTGAGCACCCCCAGGAGTAATTCCTGAGTGCAGAGTCAGGAATAACCCCTGTGCACTGCCAAGTATGACCTAAAAATTAAAAAAAAAACAACTGATGGTCAAGTCTATGGACTTCCTACATGCAAATAATGAAAGAGAAGAGAGAGATATTTAAAAAAAATTTTTTTTCATTCACAATTGTGCCTCAGAAAATCAAGTACCTTGGAATCAGCTTAACTTAAGAGGTAAAAGACTATAAAACACTACTTCAAGAAATGAGAGAGGACATAATGAAATGGAAACATATCCCCTGCATAGACTGAAAAGATTAATATCATCAAAATGGCAATAGGGGCTGGAGCAATAGTACAGTAGGTAAGGCACTTGCCTTGCAAGCGGCTGACCTAAGTTCAATCCTCAGCAGCCCATGTGGTCCCCCCACCACTGCCAGGAGTGATTCTTGAGTAAAGAGCCAGGAGTAACCCCCGAGCATCACTGAGTGTGACTCGAAAACCAAAATAAAAAATGGCAATACTGCCTAACGCATTGTACAGATTTAATGCAGTCCTTAAAAGAATAACCTGACATTTTTCAAAGAAATAGAGCAAACACTCCTAAGTTCATATAGAAAAATATAACACCCTACCCCATATCTAAAATAATTGCTGGGGAAAGACAATGGGAGGCAACATTTTCCCGAACTTCAAACTGTACTACAAAGTGGTAGTAATTAAAATTGAATGGCACTGAAATAAGACAAATACTCAAGATGAATACAGTTTAATATCCTGAGACAGACCTTAAAGTACATGATCAGTTAATCCTCTATAAAGGAGCAAAACATATGACATGGAGCAAGAAAGATTCTTAAAAAAGTAGTGTTGAGAAAACAGATCAGATACAAAAAACTCAGACCTCATGGACAAAAGTCAAATCAAAATGGATTAGATACCTTAATATCAGTCCTGAATACATAAGATGCATAGATGAAAATGTAGGCAAAACTCTTTGACATTGAAGCTAAAGATATCTTCAAGGAGGAAATACCAAGGGCCAAGCAAATAGAAGCAAAGATAAACAAATGGGACTACATAAAACTAAGAAGTTTCTGCACCTCAAAAGAAGTGATGACCAGGATACAAAGAGAGCTCACAGAATGGACAAATTATTAACCCAACATTCATCTGATAGAGTATCAAAGATATAAAGCACTGGTACAACTTAACAAGAAAGAAAATCCAACCCCATTAAAAAATGTGGAGAAGAGATGAGCAGAAACTTCCCCAAAGAAGTACAAATAGTCAAAAAGCACGTTGAAAAAATCGCTTTATATCACAAATCATCAGGTAAATGCAAATCAAAACAACGATGACACATGCTATCATACCACAGAGACTGGCACACATCAAAAAGAACAAGAACAACCAGTGCTAGCATGAATGTGGAGAGAAAGGGACCTTCTCTTGCTGCAGGCAGGAATATCAATTGGTCCAGCCATCTGAAAAACAGTATGGGTATTCCTAAAGCATCTAGGAATTGAGCTTCCATTTGACCCAGCAATGCTCCTTCATAGAATATAGCCCAAGGGCCCAAAAACAAAATGGAAAAAGGACATCTGTACCCCTATGTTCCTTATATCACTATCCACAATAGCCAAAATCTAGAAACAACCCATATCCAAGAATAGGTGACTTGATAAAAAATACTGTGGTACATATACTCAAATGGAATACTATTCAGCCATAAGAAAAGATAAAGTCCCACAGTTTGCTGTTACGTGGAAGAGCCAATAGTGTATCATGCTGAGTGAACTTGATACAATAGAGGGAGAGACACTGACAGAGAATGATCTCTCTCATATGTGGAATATTAAAAAAAAATGGAATGGCAGAATAATGAATACCCAAAAGCAATGGAAACAAAGAACGTGAGAACTGGTCTTCAGTAGGAAACATGAGGGGGCCAGGGGATTAAGGACAGGGAGGCGAATGACATCCATGATGGAGGTAAGTATGCACCTGGGAGGAGGTAACGTTGCTGAGAGGTGGTGAAGTATATGAAACCCCATCACAACAGTACTGGCTATCAACCACACTTGGTGGGAGGCAAAAGGGGAGGGGGAGCATTGGGGAAGGGACTGGTGTTGAAACACTAGTAACTTTAGAATGCCACGGTGACTAAAATAAATTTTAAAAGGGAAAATCTAGATTTCTAGTGAGTCGCCGAAAGATTTTTTTTTTTTTTTTGGTGAAAAGGGGCCATATAAATTTAGGTACCTCTGAGCCAGGGTCACTCAGAGTTTCATCTTTCGCTGCTTTCAACTGCAACTCAGTCCCCTGGGTTCCACCTCGACCACCCAACCATCTACTTCCTGATAAACTGTGCCCTCTCCTCTTATAAACTGCAGAAGCAGCCTCACAGTTTGGCAGAATAGAAGCTAGGTGACATTTCTTTTAAAGTGATATTTGTTCAGCATCTCGACTAGCCTACTACATTGAGTAACCAATGCTATAGGGGCAAAAAAACCTCTACACTAAAGCTTCGGAGATCTGATTTGAATACCTGATTCTGCAAAAACAAAAACCACCCTTGCCCCGTTTTTTGTTGGAATGCTTTACTTTCCACAGAACAGAAACTAAAATAACCTGATATACGATTAGTCATGAATACAGTCAAGTTTTCTGCCTATGCACATGAGTATTTTCTAAAGCTGCTTTCTTCTTTGTAGCAACTAGGCTTGGTCACCCCCGAGCTCAACTGAGTTGGAAAATCTGTTGTAATGTGTAATTTCCCAGAAATTTCTCTGGTTCTCCTCTCCTTGAAGCCCTATATCCCAGCAATTAATTAAAGCAGTCTGTTCCAGCCAGAGCAATTGTTGCTGCTGGAACCACTACAGCCATAGAGGTTTCATGGTTTGGGAAAGTTCCGGCATCCACCACCAGCTTCTCCCTTTAAATTTCCTCCTTTTCCTGGGTTCTAATTTTTAAGGCTGATTATCTAATTGCCAGAATAATTGTACTGTTACCACCTCCAAAATAGCTCTCATCATTACTGAGCCATCCTCACTGCCATCATATTCTGACCACTGTAGTTATCAACACAGCCAACCTGATCACTGAAGCATCCCTTTACCAAGTTGGTCATTCTCACAAAACTTCCTCCGTGACCACCACCAGTGTTCCCAGACCCACTTGACTTCTTTGACAGGATGAAGCACTCGCCACCTCTTGCCCAGAAACGGCTTTCCTCATGTGACTATTCACAGCATAGTATTTTTTCTGACAAGCTTGTCAATAGAAGTGTGATCATCAAAAGGTTACAGAAGCAAAGACTTCATTTTCAAATAAAAATGTAAATATGTACATATATATTCCATATACATACATACATACATACATACATATATATTCCTTAAACAACTTCACTTAATATTTTGGAATTTCCTGCCACAATATTTCTACCAGAGTCACAGTGATTACATACTGTAAAGGAACATAACAGAAAATTTTTTTCTATTGTTAGAAGAATGCTCAGCCCAAATTATCTACTTGAAAAGACTGAGTAACAGGCTAATTGTTAGAGATGATCATAAATAATTCTTAAGTGTTTTAGAGACACACAACTCCTAAATTTAGGGCAATTTTTTAAATGAAAAAAATTAAGAGGGACTGGAGAGATAGTACAGTGGGTAGAGCACTTGCCTTGCAACGTAGTCAGGTTTTAATCCCCAGCAATGCCCACGCATAGTCCCATAAGCACTGCCAGGAATGGTCCCTGCATGCAGAACCAGGAGTATGCCCTGAGCACCACAGGGTGTGGCCCAAATACAAACAAGGAAACAGGCAAAAACAAACAAAAAGAAAATGAAGAAAACAAGATAATTACAGTTTTAACCATCAATAAAATCTCAAGACATCTTTTCAATCAAAAATAATATTTACATGATATTTAACAAATCCTTTTAAAGTACAAAGTACTATTTTCTAAACAAGGAACTATATTTTGCTAAAAAAAAGCCTTCACACTAAATATTTTAAATTATATACAATTTTTTTAAACAATGTCTCTTGGGCTGGAGAGATAGTTTAAAGGCTGATAAGGACATGCTTCACATGAGGAAACTTGGTTCATTCCCTGATACCATGGGACCCCCTGAGCAGTGCCTACCCCCAAGAACAGAACTGGTAGTAGCCCCAGAGCAGAATCGTTGTGGCTCCAAAACAAAACTAATCGTCTTTTTCAACTTCTTTGCTATTCCAAAATCCCTAAATCTTAAGTTTACTGAAGCTGCTTTGTTCTTTAAAATGTCTAAATTGCTTAATTTTTCCCTAACAATGTCATAAGGAATTCCAATCAAAATTTAAATACCCTCAATAGGGGGAAAAAAGTAATTAATTTAGATAGAAACAAAAACTCATAGAAAAAGAACACTACTATTCAAAGTAAACACAATAAGTGCTCTAGTCATAGAATTAAAATTTCTTGTTTGATCCAAAACAGCTGCTCTTTGCCTGCAACCTAGACCACAATGAAGGTCAGTCTGCAATAAGTGAGGGCTTGTGCCGCCTGCCAATGCTACCATGTCATTGTTCCAACAAGTGAATAGATAGCACTTGGGACTCCAGCCCACACTAACACAACATCGGTTCCAGCTACACTCTGAGAGGTTGGCATTCTGCATATAAATATGAAAAGAACACTGATGAGGGGCAAGAGTGATAGTCCAGCTTGCCTTACATGCAACAGATCTGGGTTCAATCCCCGGCATCCCATTTAATCCCCTACCACCATCTGGAGTGATTCCTGAATGTAGGGCCAGGAGTTACCCTTGAGCACTTCCCAGTGTGATAAAAAAAAAAAAAAAGGAAGGGTGCTGGAGCGATAGCACAACGGGTAGCATGCGGCCAACCTGGGTTCAATTCCCAGCATACCATATGGTCCCTTGAGCACCACCGGGAGTAATTCCTGAGTGCACGAGCCAGGAGTAACCACTGTGCATCACTTGCTGTGACCCAAAAAATCAAAAAAGAAAAGGAAGGAAGGGAAGGAAGAGAAAGGAAGGGAGGGAGGGAGGGAGGGAGGAAGGAAGGAAGGAAGGAAGGAAGGAAGGAAGGAAGGAAGGAAGGGGCTAGAGCGATAGCACAGTGGGTGGGGTGTTTGCCTTGCATGCAGCTGACCTGAGTTCGATTCCCAGCATCCCATATGGTCCCCTAGCACCGCCAGGAGTGGTTCCTGAGCGCAGAGCCAGGAGGAAACCCTGAGCATTATTGAGTGTGACCCACAAAAACAAAAAAATAAGAAAAAGAAACATTACATAATAAAAATAAATAAATAAATGCTTAAAAAGACTTACCTAGAATTTAGTAAAAGACGAAAGACTTACCTAGAATTTAGTAAAGGAGGAAATATTCTAATTATTGCTACTGTTTTCCTACTGAAGAGGAAACTTAACTGGAATCAGTTCGTGGTTGGTTTTCAGCACTGACATATTGAGAGTTTGTGATTCAATGTAACAACCAGCTATTTGTTGTGAACCTTCACAGTGATTCTGCTGGGGCCGGGAAGAAAGCTGAGAGCCTGGTGCACATGCTATGCATGTGGAAGGCCAGGGTTGGATTCCTGGCACAACATGAGTGTCCAGGAGCAACCCCCAAGTACTTCGGTCAGGAGAAGACTTAACACTGCTGGGTGTGGCCCCCAACAAAAACAAATAGTGGTCATACTATTTAAGATTTTTAAATGTTCTCCTCTTATGGAATTTTCTAGTGCTATGGATATTTCCGGCTGTGCCCAAAGGAAACTGAATAATCCATAGAGAATCCACAAACAGAGTTGCTTTCCTTGCTTTATAGCCCTGCAGTCTTAGAGACAGGAATTTTCAGTTGTCAGAGGCCTTATTTATTACACGAGTAGCTCCTGGGTTGACTTCAGCCTTGCAGTCTGGGCGATTCTTCTAGCAAAAGAGACTTCTGTGGTCATCTGGTAAAATTTCTTATCAACTATAATAACTTTTAAGAACCAGTGGGGGGTTAAGAAGATGGTACCAGAGCCTTGCATATCCCTGGCACGGCATATGGTCCCTCTAGTACCATCAGGGAGCACAGAGCCAGGAACAGTCCCTGAGTACCAGAGGACAGGATCTGCAACCCCCAAATAAAAAGAAATAAAAGAAGCAGTGGGTTGGAGAGATAGCTCAACAGGCTGAACACATTCTTGGCATGCAGGAAGCAGGTTTCAGTTCCAGCTCAGCACTGCCTTGCCAGGAATGACTCCAAGTACTAAG
>JAOXYA010067898.1:0-11681 GCA_028565675.1 Sorex palustris | reverse complement strand
TGTTTAAAATATTATGATAGACACTTTAACGTACAAAATTGTCTCCTTAGTATTTTCAAATTTTTGTGCAGCAATAATTTTGGATCTATAAATTCAAAATAAACATTTGTATAACTTACCATTATCTTTTGTGTTTGATTTTTGGAAAACATATTGAATTATTTGTCAACTGTATCAGAGATATTTTTGCTACAACAGGGGTTTGTATTATTATTACAAACTATAAACCAAGCAGCATATTGCTAATAGTGTACAGTCTTATGAGTATATGTGTAAAATACATTATTTTTAATGATTTTTTTCTTACAGTTTGTTTCTATTAAAGGGTATAAGTCATAGCCAAATATTTGCCACAATCAATTTGGGACTGTGTCTAGGTCATTTCAGAGAATAAATATTGGTAGATGTATTTTTTAAAGTTCTGAAATAATAGCTAATTAAAATTTTATAAGAGAAATACGAATATATAAATACAGCCAAAATCCCTTTTAAGACAAAGTTTTATTTTCAAGCAGCTTTCCTATTGCCAGTGCAGCTTGTTTGTTTATAACTCCATTAATGAATGTTCATCTTTTTTTCCCCAATACACCAATAAGAATGCTCGTAAGTTATACAATGTGCCTTTGAACTGGATAATAGAATACAAGTGCAATGTTTCTAAATATAATGAGAAAATAAGAAAATATTTGACTTAGTCATTCCCTGTAGAAGATAATAAAATAGTTTCACCTAATCTTCAGCTTAACATGCCACAGAATAAAATTCCATTAGTTTATGTAATTTTCCATTAATAATTGCATATATCTGGCTGGAGAGATGGTACAGCAGGAAGGGCACTTACCTTGCAGGTGGCTGACCTGGGTTTGATGCCCAGCAATGCATATGGTTTCTCAAACCCCTTCAGGGTGATCCCTGAATGCAGAGCTAGAAGTACACCCTGAGCACCATTGAGTGTGGCCCCCAAACAAAACAAAATAAAACAAAAATTGCATTACATATGTGCCATAGAGAAACCATAAAAATTTTTTAGTTAATGTCTTATTTTAGAACATTCTTATTACCATTTATTTTCTATACATATTTCCTCAGAGATTTTCATAATTTTGTCTTCAATATTCTCAAACATTTGACAATATTTAATAGTTATGAAGTTTTGCAAACATTAATAGAAACATTAAAAATGTACCTCTTTTGAAACCCAAGCACAAAAATTTGTAAGTCTACAACTGTACCTCATGATGTCTCACTAATAAAAATTTTAAAAAAATGGACCTCTTACCCCAAGGAACCAAAATAGTAGACATAGAATCATATTCCAAGAAATATAAAATAATGCCTATAAAAATGTACAATGTTAAAGACATTTTAGGCCATATGCAATTGACATGTCTATAGATTTATTAGTAGCTATTCATATGTCAATATAGATTAATATTATGTGCTATGCATTGATACAAATATCTGCAAATAGAGCTATGATGTGCAGACATTGATGCAGGAGAGGTCGGACCACCCCTGGCTTCAGTACAGGTTTGTGGGAGCACCCTCAGATTTGTGCTCAGTTTACAACAGTCTACACAGATGATTGGAGTAAATCATGTTACCATTCCTTCAACTCTGAAATACAAGTCCTAGATTTTTGTTTTAGAAACAAAATGAATATCTCTAAGCGTTTTATGCTTTGTAAATCATAATTATTTTATGCTTATATTGAGAAATTTAATTTTGGTCATTATACACCTAAGTGTAAATACTGGAGAGATATGTAAAAACACCGGAGCTATAGCACAGCAGGTAGGGCGTTTGCCTTGCATGTGGTCAACCCGGGTTGGATTCCTCTGCCCCTCTCAGAAAGCCCGGCTACTGAGAGTAAACCTCCCACACAGCAGAGCCTGGCATATTCGATATGCCAAAAACAGTAACAAGTCGCAATGGAGATGTTACTGGTGCCCACTTGAGCAAATCGATGAACAGGAGGACAGTGCTATAGACAGTGCATACAACTATGTTAAAATGAATAGGAAATTGATTTATCATTCCTAAAGTAACTTTTTAATCACAAACGGAGAGGACTATTAAGTTCTTAATTGGAAAAAAATCTAATGGATTTAAATAAGTTTCCCTCTCCTGAGGATCTAAGCATAAAATTGTGCAAAATACATTTTTAAATACGCTTAGCATCACACAAATAGGACCTCTTTTCTGGTAATATCAACTCAGTGGGATTAATTATCTATCAGAAACATCACAATTCTAAAGTTTTTAAAACATTTATAAATATACATTATTTTATACAAGTATGCTTATGAGCTGTAATTTTTTTTAAAATCATAATGATCTGGGTCCTTGTACCTCATCTGGTCTCTGGGGCCCTTTCTGGAGTGAGCTCTATGTGAAGAGCCAGGAGAAAGCCCTGAGACTGTCACTGTCACTGCCACAGTCCTCCCATTGTTCTTCCATTTGCTCGAGCGGGCCCAGTAATGTCTCCAGTGTGAGACTCATTGTTACTGTGTTTGCCATATCAAATATATCACGAGTAGCTTGTCAGGCTTTGCTGTGCGGGAGAGATACTCTCTGTAGCTTGCCGGGCTCTCCAAGAGGGGCAGAGGAATCGAACCTGGCTCGGCCAGGCTGGCCGCATGCAAGGCAACCGCCCTACTGCTGTGCTATTGCTCCAGCCAAACAAATAAAATACACAATTAGAAATAACAACATAATTAGAAGTAATAGAGAGCATTTGATGATTGTTTTGTTGGAAAAGACTTTAACATTTGGGTGTGTTTCCTCATGCAATATTTAAATATTTAAAAAATATTGAATCATCATGAGATACAAATCTTTCATGTTTGAGTTTCAGTGGTACAGTGCTCAAACACCCGTCACTTCACTAGTGCACATTTTCCACCACCAATGTCCCCAGTGTCCTTCCCCCTTCTCAACCCTCCCATTGCTTCTATGGCAGACAATTTCTCCCATACTCTCTCTTTACTTTTGGGTCATTATGGTTTGCAATACAAATACTGAGAAGCTATCACGTTTGGTCCCTTATCTACTTTCAGCACACTTCTACCATCCGGAAAGATCCCTCCATCTTTGTCTTAGTAATCCCTTCTCTATCCCAGCTGCCTTCTCCCCCAGCTCATGAGGCAGGCTATCAACTATGGAACGATATTTCTGGCCATTGCCTACACTATCCTTGGGTGTCAATCTCATATTATGTTATTTTATATTCCATAAATGAGTGCAGTCATTCTATGTCTGTCCCTCTCTTTCTAATTTTACTTACCATGATATTCTCCATCCACTTATAAGCAAATTTTATGACTTCATCTTTCCAATCAGCTGCATAGTATTTCTTGTGTATATGTACCAAAGTTTCTTTAACCAGTTGTCTGTTCTCAGGCACTTGGATTGTTTCCAGATTCTGCAACAATGACTGTTCAGGAGGAGATGTCCTTTCTACTGTTCTATTTTGCTCCCTCAGGATATATTCCCAGAAAGTGGTATTGCGGGGTCATATGGAAGGTCAATTTCTAGGTGTTTTGTTTTTTTTTTTAGGAAATGCCCATATTGTTTTCCAAAAAGGCTGGACCATTGGCATTCCCACAAACAAATATTTAAATATTAAGGCATTTTCCCTCTGTTTTTATTTATTTATTTTTTTTCTTTTTGGGACACCCGGCGATGCTCAGGGGTTACTCCTCGCTCTGCACTCAGGAGTTACTTGCTCAGGGGACCATATAGGATGCTGGGAATTGAACACAGGTTGGCCGCATGCAAGGCAAACGCCCTACCAGCTGTGCTATCTCTCCAGCCCCTTTCCTCTGTTTTTAGAGAGGAACTGGAAGGAGGAGTTGGGAAATCTATCAGCTCACAGTCAGTGGCAAATGTGGGATAAATGTGGGATGGCCACCTCTCCAAGCTCAGGATGTTCGAAGAAAAGAGAGAATTCAAGTGCCTGTGACAGAGTAAGCCAGTGGATTCCATCTCGAAATCTGTTATCAAGTCTTAGCGGTGTGGGTTGGGATGTTGGTGCTATGTCTGATAAGAAGTTTGGCCATGTGCAAAGACATGAGGTCAACATTAAGATCCTGGGATTGGAATTATGGAAACTAGGTCTCACTTGACCTTATTGCATTGAATTTCATTACGCGTAAAAGAAGGAATTTCAGGTAAAGTAGCAAATGAGTGCCTTGCTTGAGAGACTTTTTTGAGAAAGTGTGCACAGAGAGTATGCCTCAAGTTTCAGAAATCAGTGTGGAAAGTCACAGAGAAAAATAATTCCACCTGTATGAAAGGAGGATGAAAGAGTCTGAAAGCCTCTAGCACGGCTCTAGTGGGTTTCTCACTGTGCCTTCCAACGCAACAGCAACAAGCAGATGCCAAGGTCAAGTGGGACAGAGGGAAGATCAGTCACCTCACCTGCATAATATTGGGATAATATTGGTGAAGATTTTTCCAGAGTCCCAAAGACTCTTTCTTTAATTGTGCAAATAAAAACAGGAAACTTGGGATTTTGATTTTACTGTAATGTAATTTCTGTCAACAGACGTGAAAACCTTGGAAAGGTTTCAAATACAGGTGCAGTACACACAAGTAAAATGTTGATTTAGAGCTGTGGGTAAACTGTTCTTGAATTGACTTGCTTTAAGGAAGTGTTAAATAAAGTAAAATGATATGTTAATTGGCAATTTAGATTTTCAAGAGCAAAACACATTTATAACTACTTATAAATATTTATTTCAATAAGTATCCCAAGTAAAGGTTAATTTAAATATTCACATGTTTTCAAAGTCAATCTACCTCTTAATTGATGATGAATAATAAACAAGCACTGTACAAAAGTAGAAATCTAGGAGCATAAAAGATGATTGCCTTAACCTTATTATTAATTATTTAAAAGATTTTAGTATCATACCAATATATCCTTTATATATTGCTGATTTGTTGAGTTTAAATTTGTCTTATGTTAGGGCTCACAATTTAAGGAACAAAACACCATGAAAAGAATCAAATAAATATAACTTTAATTTTACAAAATGCAAAAACCACGAGAGTGTCAAATATAGGGATATAATTTGAAATTAAGAGCATCTGCTTTGCATATGGGAGACCATGGATAAGTCCTCAAACCACTTGCCTCCCTATTCTAGCACCACTGGCTGAGACTTCCACAGCATTAAATCTGGTTAAAGGAGTAACATATATACAACTTAAAAGACAAAAGAATAGAGTTTATTTTTAAGTAATTAAAGAAATGTTCAGTATTCTCTGAGTAAAGTTTGACCAACTAAAACAAAACAAAAGTCACTTTATTGTACTCTAGATTTTTTTTCTCATGTAGCTTCTATGTGTACATATAGTTTTATTCTTTTTATTTATTGGATACATCTGTTTCCTGAAATAGAAAACTCTCCCAAATCAGAGTACTTTGAGTAACTCACTGAAAAATACCAAACACAGAGTCAATAAGCACTGTATATACATACAAACATATACAATATATTTAAGAATAACATAAAATGCAAATTAGTATTAAAAAACTAATAACATAAAACAATTACCTGTCAAAGTTTTGAACATCTGGTCTTTTAATTTAATAGGTTTATTTATTTATATCTTATTTTATTTCCTTCAGCAACACTTTATAATTCTCAATGACTATATCAATGAAAGCCTTGACTAATGTTACTCCTTGATATTTTATTTTGGGGCTATCATCATTCAATTTGACTTTGGTATCTTAATTTATACACTGCATGTTAAAGTGGATAGAATTTCAACTGTTTTCAAATTTCAATTTGAGTGTTTGTTTTCTATCTTAAATTTGATGAATTCGTTTTTATCTCATAATTTATGGTATTTCTTTAGAGTTCTTTACATATAAGATCATGTGATCTCTGGACAACAATGTTTTACATCAGCTTTTTCAAATTGAATACTTTCACATCTACTTGTTTCCCTTGTCTGGTTGTTCAGGCTTGAGCTTACTGTATTATCCTAAGTAGATATGACAAAGTGAACATACTTGTCTTGTTCCTGATCTTAGGAAGGAGACATGCGGTATTTCATGATTGAGTACAATGTTAGTGTTTGTTTTTTTTATAAAGTCCTTATTATGTTGTGTCTATTCTCTTATGTTTCGTTTTGTCTTTCTCTCTCTGGGTCTTTTGTTGTAAATGTCTTTCAAATTGTAATAATATAGGATTATGACATTAGATAAGTTTCAAGTGTAGATCATTATAATTCAACATCTTTCTTTTAGGGCTATCATCATTTACTACCTTATCATCATAATTACTACCTTAATTTCACCCTTAAAAGTCAAACTTCTTTCTTAAGTCTAAGTGCTTTTGTCATGAAAGGATTCTTTTTGTATATGACCAAATGATTTTTTTTCATTTTCCTTTAAGTTTGTGTCACATCTAGAGGTGCATGGGGTTTACTTCTGGCTCTGCAGTCAAGGATCATTCCTATCAGTGAGACCATATATGGTCCCAGGGATTTAACCCAGTTTGGCTGAATGCAAGACGAGAGTTTTATCTGCTTGACTCTCTCCAGCCTTTAATTATTTTCAACTAATTTGGTGCAAATATTGGCTTTTTAAAATTATGTTGAATGACCGTTGAGTTCTTGGTATAAATCCTACTGGATCATGATGTATAATCATTTGAATAAGCTACTTAATTTTGTTTGTGTTTTCTTGAGGATTTCTTACATTTGAATTGATTGTTAATACTGATGTAACATCTCCTTTCTATTTGTTATTCTTACTGACTTAAAAACCTGCAATCTTGTAGCTTTTTTATTTATGTACATTAACTGAATTCAGTTACTAGAAAAATTAAAATGTATAAATTAAGAAAATACATGAATCTACATTTAAAGATGTAGGTCTGAGGACTTGGTAATTGATGGGTGGTAGGGCATGTGCGTTGTGCATGTGAGCAGTGATTCCTGGTAGCTGGGGCTCAGCCCCACTGCTGTCTGGTGCCTGTCAGGCTTTGCACATGTCAGATGCATGGCAGAATTACCACTAATGGTGGGTGAGCCGCACATACAGTACTGCAATTCCTGTGAGAACTACCACTTGATTGTGCATAAGTACCACTAGGAAATGAGTGTGATTCCTCCTAACACTGCAATGACAATGACTAAGGCAAAATTGACTGAGAAAAAAAAATAAGATGGTTCAGCCAGAAGTCATTGTTGGTTGGCACACTGTGTGCCTAAATGTCCCCCAGGGTCTGAGATCTGCCTGTTTTTCTACTCGGGAGGGCACCTAGAATGGACAATACTCAGTGGACCTTGTGATGAAGATTCTCAGACTCTGTCCCATCAGAGGGGAGGAAAATGCTATTCTTTCCAGTTCATGACACAGATTTCATCAGTGAAAGCCATTTTCCACACCCTTTGTGGTGATTAGCAACATGCTGTTTTCACCATCAAAAATGTGCTCAATGTTTATGCTAAGTAGAAAGGTCTCCTTTGCTGATTAGAGAAAGTGAACTCCAGGTCCAACAGCCAACACTTGAGTAGGCGTAATTTCCCCTTAGGTGAACATGATAACATGAATAATTGATATGTGAATAATAGACAATAATTGGATGTTTTGACATTGAATTATCTTATCGATGGCATAAATTTATAATAATGTATATGGAGCACTAAGATTTTTACTGTAGCACTGCAGCACTGTCCTCCTGTTGTTCATTGATTTTCTCCAGTGGACACCAGGAACGTCTCCACCATTGTGACACTTGTTACTGTTTCTTGCCATATCGAATACAAATTATTAAAATTACAAGAGTCAGAACATAATGGAACTAATTCACCCACACAGTCACAATGGGAGAGGTTAGGAGGGGGAGGGGTTCTTGGGATTGTTGGTAGGGAGGACAGGGTACACTGGTGATGGGCATGCTGTTGGAATTATGTGCACAAGAAACCATTATCGACAGTATTGGGAACCATGAAATCACAATACATTTTTTTAAAAATTGCCACGCCATGCATGTGGCTTGTAGAAAAAGCCTTTTCCCAATTCTGTGCAAAAGGGCATGTCTTGCTTGGATAAGACTTGACTTGATTTCTGTCAAACACACAGTGAATAATAATTAGTTGCAATTACACCTGAAAACAAATCTAGGCTGGAGCGATAGAACAGTGGGTAGGGCATTTGCCTTGCATGTGGCTGACCTGATTCGATTCCCAGCATCATATATTGTCCCCCAAGCACTGCCAAGAAGAATTTCTGAATATAGAGCCAGGAGTAACCTTTTGCAATGCTGGGTATGACCCAAAAAGAAAAAAAATGTATTAACATTGCAGTTTAAAGGAGACAGAAACTGTAAACAGTTTTTTTTTTTAGTTGCAAGCTTAACCATGTGAGAAAGAAGAGAAGTGAATAGAATGGATGGGGGAAGGGAACACTGGGGCTTGGTGGAAGGCAGCCGACACTGGTGAAGGGTAACATGTGGGACTGTGTTATGCATGAAATCTTACCATTAATGGTATGAAATAGCATTATAAAAAATTAAAATATTAAAATTAAAGCCCGGTTAAATCTATTACAATTAGATATAGAGTATAGGAATATATTTAAAGTGAACACATCATTAAGTCGATAGCACATCTACGTACAGTATTAGAAAGGAGAGATATATGATGTAAACAAAATATCCTATGTATTATATCCTAATATATATGATAACTTATCAGTTTAGATTATTTAAAATATTTGCTACAAAATAAGTGTGACTATATTGCAATTTCTGTTTTTGAAATTAATGTTATATTAACCATACTGACTTTCATCAAACTCCCAAACAAAAAACATGTTCACCAAATCGTTAAATGTCTATCTTGTCCACTCTACTTGATAGAAAAACAAGTGTGAATTCTTTCATCCCGAGTTAGGATAAATCTTTCTTTTTATGCTATTTCTCTTTTCAGTCAACATCTGTTTTCTAGTACATGAAGAATAATGTGCCTGGAGAAACTAGCCTCTAGCTTTAAAATGAAAAAATTGCTATAAAATTCTATATCTTGAGTTTTGGTCATAAAGTCTCCAAATGTAGGTACTTCAGTGAAGCACTAAAACAAGACAACTCTTTCCTTTATCACACTAAAATATCTGGTTATCGCTTCTCCGGGGAATCACTGCATCACCTTCAAAGGCTAAGCTTCAGAATCATTCGTTGCTGTAATAAATGTTCACTATTTTCCCTAGTGTTGAGAGAATTGCTGAGCCTCCTTTCCCAATTCTGTAGTTTAAAGTAATTGCTTTGTTTTTTTCTCACACTACAGTTGTGGGAAAAGGATTTTCAAAAGACACTATTTCCTCAGTATTAAATATTGAAATTAATTGCACTGTGTTCTGTGGTCCCTGGAGTAAAAGTAAACATTCAAATTAACTACACACATTAGAAATATATTCTTCTGGTATGCCTGATGTTATATAAATACACAGAGTCATCAAATTAACAAAATATACAAAACAATCCATTATAACTCTAATCCTGGATGAAAGGCTATTGAAGTGCATAACTATTTAGAGTGGGTATCATATTTTCTCAACTATTATTTCCAAGTGTCTATTTTTGAAATTGGCATAACACATCAACAAATTGTTATCAAGTTATCACATTTAAAAGAACACGATATTTGGAATAATGAGCTTCTTTAAATTAATTGCAAGGGTGGTGTTTAGTACACTGTTGACTTATCAAAATGAAGTCAAGTGATGGATAATGGAAAACAGAAGTTTAATCAGCTTGTATGTCCTTTTTTCCCTGCAATCTCACCAGGTGTTAGCTAGGTTACAAATTTAGTCAAAACATTTGTTCCAAGTAAGCTTTTAAAAATTTAACTACATTGGTTTATTCAAAGCCTAATTAAACAGATAATTAAAACTTACAGGTACAGATTTCTGTTGAATTACCACAGTGTGAGTGAACTTGTGGATTTGATTATTAGTTATACACACTCTAACAGAAGTTATCACTATGAAGAAGAAAGAAGATTCAGTGTCTTTTGTCTTCTTTATATTTTTCCAAACACAGTTCCTCTTAATTGGAAAGGGGTGGAAAATCTGTAAAATTTGTGAAATTTGTATCAAAGACCTTGTTTACTTTAACTTTCTTCATCTCCTTTTCCCATTTTAGTACAGATAACATCAGAAAGGACATTCTATTTGCATTAAAACCCTTTGTGACAAGTGAATTGGGTCACTGACATTGTCCTGTTCTTGTCTTGTGACCTTATGCTGCCTACAGAAGATTGCAACTAACAATCACAATTGATAAAGTCAGAGCCACTCCTGGTTACTGTTTTTCATTTGGTTTTATGTTTTAAAGCAGAAACAAACAGTCTCTAGGAATCTCAGCAGAGGTAAACAAAAGACTTAATCTTTATTTGCTTTTAATAAGCTGTAATAGAGTCCCTAAGCACCTGTTGGCTACAAGTGAGCATTTTGGGAGGGGTTTGCAAACTCCATGCAAAATTTTCTAACTCCATACAAAATAGAGTCTACAAAGAAAAGTGGGTTTTTTGTTTGTTGGTTGGTTGGATTTTGCTTTTTGAGCTGAACACTAGAGAGACAATAAAGAGATTTGAATCTGTGATTTTAATTTATAATCAAAGACTATTAATGGTCTTACTAGTCATTTGGGACTACATTTCTCATGAAATACTACCTATTTATTTACATACACATTAAAATAATATTTTGTCAATCATGTAGTGAAAGATCTGGTTCAAAGATTTTAAATAGGGTGATGTGGCAAGAATTAAATTTTTAACTAGGTGGTGAATTTGGGGTCCAGAGGCGTGCTGTGGCGTGCTGCTCTCTTCCTCTTCTGAGGTTTTTTTGTGAGTCTCTGGATCATGGCCATTAATGAGAGTAAATGATTCCAGAGGCAGTTCATGGGTGTGACTGCCAGGCTACCAGAAACAGAGAGAGATGGTGGCAGGTTGCCTGTTCCAAGTTCCTGCGGAGCCTGGAGATTTCAATCACAAGTTCTCCATGCCTAGATTTTTCAGCAGATTCACTCATGGATGAAACTTGTCCAAACCTGTGGAGATCAGCTGTGAACATGGCGACAATTGAGTTCTGGGGCTGCTGGGGCTTTTGTGGGTCAGGTGGTGGGACTCACCTGCCCCCTCTGGATTGCCCTGGATGAGATATCCTTGCTCAACTCATACTTCATACAAGGGCTTAATGGCACAAGGGTGACACAAGAATCTCACACACTTTCCTCTAAGTAAATTTTGTTGGATCATATTTAGTGGATTATTCCTAATAGGCAATACAAAGTCAATTATTATTTTCTGCTTTGTGGGCTGACTTTGGGGATTGGGGTGGAATAATTGGAAATATGGTGGTGGGATGGTATGGTGGGAAGTTATAATGGTGGTGGGATTGGTGTTGGAATATTAAATGTAATCAAATATTGTAAACAGCTTTATAAAAATAAAATTAAATAAAGAAAGCAATACCTGTTTATATCGTGTTGCCATTGTGCCAATTTATGCGAAAGGCTGGGCTTCTGAAGATTCAAAGATTTATGTATACTGAATGTGTTGAGTTATGTTTGACAGCAAATGAGGCTGAAATTAACACAAATAAGAATGCTAAATTAAGTGAAAATTTGTAAAGATATGACTGGTATGAAAAAGAG
>JAOXYA010067882.1:0-11681 GCA_028565675.1 Sorex palustris | reverse complement strand
GGCTGAGGGTCTGTCTTTATTCCAAATACATGCTGTTTTAGTTACTATGGCTTTGTAGTACAGTTTGAAATTGGGGAAGGTGATACCTCCTATTATCTTTTTACCAAAGATTTCTCTGGTATTTATTATGGTTTAATGTTCCATATGAATTTTAGGAGAGTTAAATGAATTTTGATCTATTTCTTTGAAAAATGTTATGGGTATCCTTAGAGGAACAGCATTAAATATGTACAATATTTTGAGGAGTATTGCCATTTTGGCAATGATAGTTATCTCAATTCATGAGCATGGCATGTGTCTCCACTTCATGGTGGTGTTCTCTTTTATCTCATGGAGTAGCATTTTGTAGTTTTCTTTGAACGTGTACTTTATCTCCTCAATTAAAACTGATTCTGAAGTACTTCATTTTTTGAGGCACAACTGTGACTGGAATTTTTTAATACCACTTTTTTTCAATATTTGTATACACAAAAGCTATGGACTGTGGGGTATTGATTTTGTAACTTGCCATTCTACTATACAAATGTCTTGTTCCTAGGAGCTTTTTTTCTGTGAAGTCTTTATGATTCTCTAAGCATATTATCATGAATCTGCAAATAGTGAGAGCTTGACTTCTATCTGCATGCCTTTGATATTTTTTTCTTGACAAATTGCTATGCCATGTACTTCCAGTATTATAGTGAAAAGAAGTAGCAAGAATCGGCAACCATGACTTGTACCTTATCTTACAGAGTAGACCTTTAATTTTTTTATACCTTCATATTTTATTCCTTTGTTTACATTCTCTTTGATTGATTTCTTCATTTCACTGAGTATTAATAGGACTATTACTTTAAAATAATCCTCAGATAGTTTGTTTCTGCTCTAGTAAGACTATCTTGGTTCATCAATGTAAGTGTGTTTCTTCTTGTTTTTTTTCTTTTTAATTAATTAATTTAGTTTCTATGCCTGGTTCTACATGAGGGTATTCTCTGGAGGTAGTACATGAGGGCATTGGTTCAATGTTCAAGTGGACCATGGTGATTGCTGAAGTTTTATATTTTTTAATATACTTATGGAATGAGGCAAATTTGGCATGAGTGTAATTGGGGGCTTGACTGACTCTAGTCCCTGACCTCTGGTATGACACCCAACTCAGTACAACTTGGCAATGACTAGATGATATTTTCTTGGTGTAGGATGGCACAATGAGAAGAAATTTACTTCTAAAAGTTAATGGTAAATGTCTACAAGCAGCAAAATTAAACATGCCTGGGCAATAACTGGGGATGTTACAGCCACAAGTACATGAAAACTGCTATCTCAATATTATTTTTCATATTTGGAATATGTTGTAGCTATTTAGATATTTTAGGAATATTCATGTTTACTTTTGTGAAAATGGCACTGATTTTGTGACAGGAATTCCATTGCATCTATATTGAATTTTATATTAATTAGTTTTATTTTGAGAACTTAATGAATTTGTTTATTAGTTTTAACATCTTTCTCTCATGGAATTTTAGTGATTATATTGCTGAAAGTCTACTTTTCTGGTTGGAACTGGTAGAGTCTTCTGTGCTATGATATTCACTCATTGAGCCTGTTAACTGTCTACATAACTTCCCTACTGCTTCTGCTAGGCTGTAAGGGTAAATCTTACAGTTTTCCCCATGGGAGCTTTCTGTGGGATTAGACTATGCTGCTCTTTTCCTTCTCTGCTAGTTGTTACTCAGCAACAGGAGGTGTAAGTGTGTATAGTGTGAGGTGCAGTGAGTAAAACTCTCAGGGTAGAAGCAACAATGGTGGGGGTGGGGGGGATTCTTCATCATTCCACCCACTTCCCTTATTCAGCAGGAAATAAAAAAGCAGGCAAAGGACCAAGAATCTGGATGTGTGTTGGCATTGATGGCAGAGGTCAGATATGGAGGCAGCAATGACCCAAGGAAGGGGATTTTAAAATTTACAATCATCGTTAAAACAATACTTCAGGTTTTAACTGCTGGGGATGATTTGTTTTAAGTCATACCCAGTGCTCAGAGCTTACTCCTGACTGCACTTGGGTATTATTCCTGGCCCTACTAGGGTATTCTAGATCAAACCCAGGTTGTGTCAGTACATAAAGGCAAATTTTCCTACTCCCTGCTCCAGTACAATGACGTTAGTTACAGACTTGTCTTTTTGAAACTTTATTATATTGTGGTATTTCCCTGTATGACTACTTTATTGATAATTTTAAGTCGCAAATTGATGTGAAATTTTGTCAAATGCCTTTTATGTATCTGTTAAGATGATAATATACCTTTTAATCCTTATTTTGTAATGTGGTGTATCACATTTATTGATTTTCATCTATTGAAGAGTCTTTGCATCATGGAAATAAAACACATTTGATTTTGGTATATGATTCGTTTAATATGCTGTTGAATTTAATCTGTTAATTTTTTGAGGATTAATGTGTCTATATCCATCATGAATATTGACCTGTAGTTTTTTTTCCTTCCCATAATACTTTTGTGTTTTGGGTATCATAACAATCGATCTTCTAAAATATGTTTGAAACATTCATTTACCTTACATAAGACTTTAAAAAGAATTGCAATGAATTATTTATTCGTTAAATTTTCCTTCTGAAAATGGTTTTCTCTTCTGAAACATAACTACAAATCCTGTCTTTAATAATGTAATATTTAAATGAGAACATATATTATAATTAAGCAAAATACAATGTAAAATTAATTTCAACAAATATACATTCTCTGCCTCTTACATTTAAGGTTTAAATAGAGATACAAATTTTCAAATATATTATTTTTATTATAAACTAATATATTTACACAAAGGAATCAATAAGAAGTTCTGGTTTTTATTTAGAACACAAAATAAATTTTAATGCTTTTCACCATAATAACATAATTCTGCAAGGTTTTTTTATTGTTTGTTTTCATTTTTTGCACTATACCTGATAGTGCTCAGTGTTTACTTCTCTCTTTGTACTCAGGTATCAGTCATGGTGGCGACTGGGCAACCATATGGAGTGCTGGAGATTCAACTTGGTTCAGCCACAAGCAAATTAAGTGTTGTAGTCACTGTACTGTTTCTCTGTCCCAATTCTGCAAGTTTAAAATCTTGGAAAATAATGAACTAGGTAAAATTTATATGCCACAATTTCTTATAAACACAATTTCTTATAACGTAAGTAATTTTTCTGAAATGTAAAAACATTCTTTACATCATACTAATTTGATTTCAACTATTCTTTACATTCATAAAAATTATTATTGCTTTTTTGTAATACACATAAAATTAATTGCCCATCTTACATAATCTAGAAGATCAAAATGTCAGCACATGTGAAAAATTATCTTCTAAGAAATCTAACTGAATGTATGGGCACTGGTCAGATTTTAACAAGTCACATATAAGATATGCTTTAAAAGCTTGACATTGTATGTAATAAAATGCTTGCAAAATGTTTTCTAAGCCACAGAGATGCCACCACAGCAGGCTATCTATCCAGAGCTACCTGGAGAGGATCAGGTGAATGGCACCACCTGCCCCAAGAGCCCCAGCAGAGGAAAACCTCCAGAACTCAATTGTCTCTCACAGCTAGTTTCCACAGGCTCAGACCAGTCTCACCCATGAGTGAACCAGCTGAAAAAAACAGGTATGGACTTCTCACCAAAATCTCCAGGCTTGCATGGAGTTGGGAATGGGTGACCTCCCCTAGCTCCCTGTTTTTCCGGAAGCCTAGCAGTCATGCTCACAAACTGCCTCTGGCACCATATAACCTCATTATCCGCTGTGGTCCAGAGACTCACAAATAAACCTCAGAAGAGGAAGATCTCAATATCCTACAGAGATTCCTCTGAACCCCAAAGTCACTATCCAATTGAAAATACAATTCTAGCTGTATCACTCTACCTAAAACCTTAAAATTCCTGGAGCTCTTGACCTGCAAATGCGGCCACATGTCATCTCATAATCTATAAAGGACTTAATGACTCCAGAGTGATACATAATCTTCACAAATTTTCCTCTAAGGAAACTTTTTAGATTATCTTTAGCGGATTATTCCTAACAAGCAATGCAAAATAAATTATTTAGTTCCCACCTTGGGGGAAGTCTTTGGGGATCGGGGTAAAATCATTCGAAATATGGTGGTGGGAAGGTGTAATGGTGGTGGGAATGTGGTTGAAATATTAAAAGTAATCAATTATTGTGAATAACTTTATAAGAATAAAATAATGGGCTGGAGCAATAGCACAGCGGTAGGGTGTTTGCCTTGCACGCAGCCAACATGGTCGACCCTAGTTCGATTCCTCCACCCCTCTCAGAGAGCCCGGCAAGCTATCAAGAGTATCTCGCCCGCACGGCAGAGCCTGGCAAGCTCCCCCTGATGTATTCGATATGCCAAACACAGTAACAACAAAGTCTCCAATGGAGACGTTATTACTGGGCTCGCTCAAGCAAATCGACAAACAACGGGAGGGCCTTTACCTTACCTTTACCTTTAAAAATGTTGCTTATATACCTGGGTTGGAGCAATAGCACAGCGGGTATGGCTTTTGCCTTGCATACGGCCAACCAGGGTTAGGTTCCTCTGCCCCTCTCGGAGAGCCCGGCAAGATACGGAGAGCATCTCACCCGCATGGCAAAGCTTGGCAAGCTACTGGTGACATATTTGATATGCCAAAAACAGTAACAACAAGTCTCACAATTTGTTTGAGATGTTACTGGTGCCCGTTTGAGCAAATCGATGAACAATGGGAGGACAGTGCTACAGTGCTACAGTGTTTACCTAGAAGAAATAACTCCATGTTTACTTTTTGAAGGAAATACCATAATGTTCCATAGCAGCTATGGAAATGATTTATATCCTTTGTATTCCCCCAGCAACACACCAGAGTTGTGATTATCACACCCAATACTTGTGATTTCCTAGTTGCTTGTTTTTGTTTTAAGGAGCCATCGCTACAGATGTGAAGTGGAATCTAACTGAGGCTTTCTTTCATTGACCTTTTGCTAATGATTAGCATTGTGTTTGTGTTTCGATATTATATGAATATTTTGCCAGGGATTTGAGAAGCAGGTAAGTTCTAGCTTCTCTCCAGCCCCTCCCCTGCCCCCCCACCACAGGATCAATCATTTAGTGCAGCTCAAGTATCTTCTGACAGATGGGATGGGGGTGTAAAAACTAAGTTTGTGGACTTAGCATCCTATTCTCTTCATTCCCAGCAAAAACTACTGGGCCAGTCACATTGCTTCCCTTTGTTCTTTTTAAGCACTGCCATTAGGGTGGCCTCTATCTAGTCCCACCAGCATGAAAGATATGTGTCCCAGCTTCTGAGAACAGGTAGACAATTAGCCGCAGAGCAGAGCCCACAAAGGCCTGTCACTAAGCATAAAGCATGCAGGGATCACTGTGAAGAAAAGATACCTCCACGTCTTACAAACAGCATCACAAGAGACCAAAACCACACCAGATGCAGGAGCAAATGCCTCCATTTGGTTTGTGCTCAGAAAAGCTTATGAATCTAAGAGCCGCAGTGGTGGAACTGAAGAAATCACTTTTTTAAAGCAAAAGAACTTGCAGAATCGCTTAAAAATAGTGTCACATGTCCAAAGAAACAGCACTCAGGTGGGAGCCTGACAGTTGCCACATGCCACTCTTTTAGAAGTTGTTTTCAAAGATGTGCTGGAGAACAGAGATATACAACCTGCGGCATTGTTGCTTGAGATGAAATGACTGGACCGAAGTACAATTGTACGACCGAAATCTAGCCAAGGCTGGGGCATGGTCACCTTACTTTCAGGGACTTTTAGGGATCTGTCAGGTTCTGACTACTGCTGATTAAGTCCTTTTAAATTGATGGTTTAATATTTTATTTCTGGGAGAAGTTGAAATAGAAAATAATGAAGTCAGTAACATGGGGTTTAAGCAAAATTGACTCCATTTTGGGCTTGTTACCTTTAAAAAAATTTAAAACAAGTGTTAATTTAAAGATTAAGTTTTATTAAACTATTAGGTTATCTTTCTATGGCTTTCAGACCTAGAATGTTCCAAATGATACAAAATTCAGTAATTTCAAATAAAGTAGGAGCAGAATTACTCAATACGGTACTTTAAAACAAACGAAATCTTATCCAGTGAAATACTTTAGCACAGAGGCCAGCATGATAGTTCAGCAGGTAGGGTCCTTGCTTTGCATGCAGCAGATCCAGGTTCAATCCCTGCCATCCCAAAGGTCCCCTGAGCACTGTCAAGATTAATTCATAGGGCTGAATCAGGAATAACCCCTGAACACTGCTGGGTGTGGCCCCAAAAGTCAAAAATAAAAAACTCTAGTACAGTTTTCAATTTGTACTATAATTTGGCAAATTGTATTGCTAAGGAGTGTTTTGTTTTCTTGGTCAGTTAAATATCCCACTGAAATCTTTATTCATATTTTAATTTGTTAAGCAGTGTGTTTCCTTATAGATAATAATACAAGGTAAGTTTAGTTCAATTATTTTAAGCATTTGTGGGATTTAAATTATTGAGACTTTGCTGCAGAAGCTGAACCACCGTGCAGGGCTGAAATTTCTATTGTGAATATCTAATTATCTCGGTTACAAGGATATTGCCTTTTGAAAGTTAAATAGTACTTACTTCATGGTTTCTTTCACTTTTGTTCAGTAGAAATAAAAATGTGCTCTATTATATTTTGGTTTTGGTGTTATATTTTAAGCAGTCATAGATGAACTATTTTCTCATGGAGCATCTCTTTCACCTTAAAGTTACAGGTTCCCCTGAGGTCATATAAATGGTATAAATTTGGCATTTATGTAACACATATCAACGTTTCTCTCTCCCTCCCTCCCTACTTCATTGTCTTTTATCCCCTTCCTTCCTTCCTTCCTCCCTCCTTCTCTCCCTCCCTCCCTCCTCCCTCCCTTTCCTCTCCCTCCCTCCCTTCCTTCCTCTCATCTAGGGTTCTGAAAGAGAAATATATTTTATTGAAAACGCAGGGGTTAAGGCACTAATGCCTTGCACATACAAGCCTGGTTTGAGTCCCACATATGGTTTATCCATGCAGCTCCAGAACTGAACCCTGAGCCAGGAGTCAGAAGTAAGCCTGACCATTGCTGGATGTGATCCTAAAACCAAAAATTAAAAAATGATGAAAATCTATCTTATAAAAAGGATATTGTTTACTCTGCATAATGCAGATTTTATAGTCTTTGTATTAATAGTTTGGATCATCCAGTTTAGATCTTAATTATACCTCTAGGAGGACAGATTTGTACTGAACTATGTAGAACTTTCTGAATTACTTACCACACAGACTCTACCACAGAGCACGCAAAGAGGACATACAGCAGTTCTGCAATTTACCGATAACTCCCTACCATTAAGAGGGTCTTCCCCAGGTATGTCTGAGAGCTCTGTTTCGTGTTTCGTGTCCTGGATCTGATCTTTGTCTTCTTTCTCTGCTCCTGTATTGCCTTCAAGTCCCTCTCATGATTCACCCTGGACTAATTGTTCATCGTAATTAGTTGGCAAGGAATAGTTCTTTGAAATAATAGCTATAATAATTTTCCGTCTTTATTTTGCAAAGTGAAACTTGAAGAAAATATTGTCTATCACTAGATGTTAATCCGATGAATTCGTGTAAATGGTTGAGTTGTGCAACCTCATTCTTTAAAATGTTTTAAAGATTGCCATTATAGAAGATATCCTTCCTGCAAACAAAGTCTCCAATGGAGACATTACTGGGCCCGCTCTAGCAAATCAATGAACAACGGGAGGACAGCGACAGTGACAGTGACAGTTCCTTCCTGCTGTGGAGAGGGAACACTGGTGGATGCTTTTATGCATCTTTATTTTGGAGGGCCTGGCGGGGTTCGGGGGTCCGAAGTGTCTGGGGTTCGTCGGGGCTCGCTGGAGACTTCCCTGGGGCTGGAGGTCGTCGCTGGGGTTGCGGGGCGGACGGGGTACCTCCCCGCACACCGCGCTGCCTAGTAACGGTTCTTCTCCCAGCTGCACTCCGGGGTGGGGTCTTCCCTCCATCCCCGGGGCAGCGGGCCCCAGGGTGCCCAGCACGGAAGGACAGTCTGGGGCGCCGGAGTGTTTCCTGCACGCACTTTGGTTTTGGTTTTGTTTGGGGCCACGCCCGGCGGTGCACAGGGGACCATCTTTCTGGGGCCCGGGGCACTAACCGGGTCGGCCTTGTCCAAGGCAAGCGCCATCCCCCCTGGGCTATGTGGCCCCTGAACTTGGTTCTCTGTACGGTTGAGAAAGTTCTGGACCTGCTGGGGCCTGGCTGCATGGCTCCGAGAGACCCCAGAGGGACGGCTGGGTCCTTCCGTGTGACCCGCGCATCCCTGCGGGTTTGGAGGTCATGCCAGCTCCTTGACCCAGCTCTTCCCAGGGACTCGGCTGTAGGGGGACAAGGCCCAAGCACAGACTCCTTTCCGAGGAGGGACTCCCCGAGGATGGCAGGCCCTTGGGGCGCCCTGCTCAGGTTCTTGCTCCCTCCCGGCTGTACCCCACCCCCCACGGGTCCGGGTGGGGCCCAGAGGGTGCAGTGGTGGGTTGGGGTGGGCAGGATAGGGGGTGGGGCTAGGGCTGACCCAGGTCCCCTGTGTGGCCTGGTGTGATCCTGGGGTGCCAGAGGGTGAGGCTGAGATGGTCAGCATTGGCCCTGGGTGGGGTTCACGGTGTCCCCTCTGTCCAGGCAGATGGAGGGGGCTACTATGACCACCTGATAGGCTTCACTGGCTAAGCCTCAGGAAGCGCAGGGGCACCATCTGTAAGCCTGTTGGGTGGGGATGGTGGCAGGCGCACTGCTGTGTGGGTCAGGTGCTCCTGCAGACCCCCACACCCCAACCTGGCCTGCCAAAGTCAGGCAGAGGGGGCCCCTTGCAACCATGACCACAGCCCAGAACTGGGGTCCCCCCGGGAGGCCCTGGAATCCCGAAATACACAGCGAATGACAGAACCTTTATCCCCACCCCGTCCTCCTCCTCCTCCTGGCTAGATGCCACTTCCCACAGCTGCCGCGGTGCCTCCCTCCGGGTGCTTCCTGCAATCTCACACTGCTTGGAGTCCCCTGGACCGTGGCCAGGCAGCGAAAGACACCCAGAAAGTGCTTCTAGGGGAACCCCAGCCCCAGGTCCCACTGCTCACAGCTCACATGCTCCACCAGAGATGTCTGGCTTCCTGGGCAGCCTGGGGCCCTGACCAGGGCTGCCCTCACACAAGGTCCCACCAGGCACCTGAACTGACACAGTCCTGTGGGTGGGGACTTCTAAACTGGACCTGTTAGGGGGTGCAGGGCCCTGAAGTCACAGGTGGGCATGGGTGGAGTGCATGGGAAATGCCCATGGCTGGATTTTCCCCGTCTCCTAGGTGGTCACAGGCAGCCACATGTGCGCTATTGGTGTTTGGTTTCATCCTTTTTTTTTGGCAGCAGGGTTAGGGGAGGGCACACCCAGCTCTGTGCAGAGCTTACTCCTGGCTCTGTGCTCAGGGATCACTCCTGGCAAGGTTCAGGGTGCTCGGTGATTGATATAGGGTGCTGGGGATCAAACCCGAGTCAGCCTTCTGCAAGGTAAGTGCCCTACCCAGTGTGGGTTACTGGGGCCCAGAGTTGGACTGGCCCCTGGGTGAGTGCCAAACTTCCCCCTCTCCATTCCAGAGCCTGTGGAAGGCAGAGGTGAGTGCCACAGGGTTTGGGCATTGGCTGTGGTTTGAAACAGGATCTCAGGTGGGTCCAGAAAACCAGAGTCTCTCAACAAATGTCACTGATTTCTTTTTCCCAATGCAGCTGCTGGGACATTGCAGGGGATGTCTATGCTTGCCCCGTGATAAAGACCTTCCTTTTTTTTTTTTTTTTTTGCGTCCAGTCCTCGTTTTTCGTTTTCATACCTGAACTCCCACCTGACCAGGGAATGTGGAAACCTTCCAGGGCTTCTGCTTCCTCCACTTGGGATGGGGGGGCCACATTGCTCTTTGTTGGGGCCTGACTCTGGACTCCAGAAACCACCTCCAAAATCTAGACCCATCAACCTTCACAGTGCCTGTGTTTCTCAGCCTCAGCCCTGCTTAGGCGTTCACAGAAGCAAAGAAAGAAGAGACCCATGGCCCAGCAGGGGGACTGGGAGCTGGAAATCCAGAGATGGTGTGTGTGTGTGTGCGTGTGCGCGCGCACGCGTGCACGCGCGTCCACGTGCATGTGCGTGCAACCCTGGGCTGCCTCAGCTGGGGCTCCCCCTCTTGCATCACTCTTTGGAAATGAGGGTCCCTGGGGAGCAGCTCCTGGCTGGGCCCTGGTGAGGGGCCATGCTTGAAGGCCCAGAGGGTCTTCATTGAAGTGATCTGGAGTATTTTCAGGACAGGGACCCCTGAGCAGGCTAGATCATCCCTGTTCCCTCTGCCTTAGCAACTCAGTCCTCGGTGACCAATGCAAACGTAATCCCACTTGGGGTTCTGGAAGCTTCTTCAGCTCAACTTTGCAAGCTTTTGTTTTGTTTTTATTGTTATTAGGGGGGGTGGTCACACCCAGCAATGCTCAGGGGTTACTCCTGGCTCTGCACTAGGGAATCACTACTGTTTGTGCTAAGGGGACCATATGGATGCTGGGGATCAAACCCGGGATAGTTGTGTGCAAAGCAAACACCCTATCTGCTGTACTGTCATTCCAGCCCGTCATCACTGTTTTTATTATTATTGTGGGCCACACATGATAGAACTTGGAAAAGGACATATACCCATGTCCTGGTCCCCTGCAAACTTCTTTTTTGGGGGGAGGGGGTGTGGGGAGGGCACACCCAGTGCTGCTCAGGGCTTACTCCTGGCTCTGTGTTCAGGAATCTCTCCTGGTAGTGATCAGGGGACCAGATGTGGTGCTGGGATCAAATCCGGGGCCAGCCATGTGCAAAGCAAGCACCGTCTTCACTTCCTCACTTACTGTTACTTGCCCCCTCCCCCAGCCCCCAGCAAGCTGGGAATAATGGACACACTGAACCTATGGACCAAGCAGTCAGAAGAAGAAAATAAACCCTCCAGCATTAGTGACGAGGGGGCCCCTTGGGTTTCATCTGGGATCACACAAATCTCCTCCTCATACTTGGACACAGACCTCAGGCCGCCTTCTGTTTTCCTGGCCTGCTGCGCATGTCTGCTGCAGATCGAAGTTTGCAGAGATGTAAACACAGCACAGTGGCCCTGGGGAAGGAGTCCCCGTCACGCCCTAATTTGTTGGTGTTTCTGGCCAGTTTCAGATTCTCATTTAAAAATTAAAATCTAGGGCTGGAGAGATAGCACAGCAGGTAGGACATTTGCCTTGCACGAGCTGACCCGGGTTCGATTCCTGTAGGATAACATTGCCATAGGGAGCTTAGGTTTATTGGTTACACCTTAGGTTTATTGGTTACACCTATCACAGTGCTCCTGAGTCACTTCCATTCCTCTGTATTTATTCTTAAATTCTTCTCTGTGCTCTCTTCCCCAATTGGCTAATCACCTTTTCTCCCTAATCAGATTGTTAGCTTGTAAGATCAGATCCTTTTAAGGGCACTGAACTTGTAAGTTATGTCTTTTGTATAGTTTGCCTTAAAGCAATGTCCTTTCTGTATGGAACAGGAAGACAGTTAATATTATGCTTTGTAACTTGGGAGTTGATTGACTCTGAATAATATTTACTCCTGGGCATCTG
>JAOXYA010067872.1:0-11681 GCA_028565675.1 Sorex palustris | reverse complement strand
ATGTTCCCAGCATCCTTCCCACCCTCCCACCCCCACCCGCCTCTGTGGCAGGCACATTCCCTTTTACTCTCTCTCTCCTATTGGGTGTTGTGGTTTGCAGTACAAGTATTAAGTGGCCATCATGTTCAGGCTATAGCCTACTTTCAGCACGCATCTCTTTAGGAAACACTTTGAGAACACTGGCGTCTCCCAGGGCCCCTACCCTGGCATGCTTGCGTGTCCCTGGGTTAGCTCTCTGGCTCTGTAGGGTCGCCCAAACATTATTGGGAGCAAATCTGAAACACCCCTCACAGGTGGGACTCCAAACCCAAACCCCAGATGTCTGGGGTTTGCGTTTGTTTGTTGGGGGGCCACAGCCGGTAGTGCTCAGGGGTCACCCCTGGCTTTGCGCTCAGGGATCACTCCTGGTAGTGCTTGAGGGGCCATAAGCAGTGCCAGGGATCAAACCCAGTCAGCTCTGTGTGAGACAAATGCCCTACCCACTGCACTATCTCTCTGGCCCTTTGGGAGATCATGGAAAGACTTGGGCCCTCTGTTCCAGCCCTCGATGCTTCGATTTAAATTGCTGGTGGGACCCAGGCAGCCGCATTGCCAAAGCCTCACAGATGACTCTAATCGACTTAGGGGTGGGAACTACTAATTCAGACCACTCGTGACCATTTTTCAGGGTGTTCTTGAGAATCTCTGTTAATATAAGATCTAGCTCCCTACTCTTAGGAAGGAGGAGGAAGAGGAAGAAGCTTGCAAGAGTTCCTAAGCTGGTCCCCGGAATCACTTGAAATCTTTGAACTATTTCAAAGTTCAAGACAGAACCCTAACCACTGAATCATCGTTTGGGGGAGGGATGATACTCAGACCTCATTTTTTTTAAGTTCACCATGTGATTCCGGTCTTCCCATTGTTCATCGATTTGCTCGAGCGGGCCCAGTAACGTCTTCATCATGCGACTTGTTGTAACTGTGTTTGGCATATCGAATACGTTAGGGCTGGAGCGATAGCACAGTGGTAGGGTGTTTGCCTTGCATGCAGCCAACATGGCTGACCCAAGTTCGATTCCTCCGCCCCTCTTGGAGAGCCCAGCAAGCTACCAAGAGTATCTCGCCTGCACGACAGAGCCTGGCAAGCTACCCGTGACGTATTCGTATGTGATCCCAGTGTGTTCCAAGTGTGGCAGCCCCCAATTAAGGCAAGACTGTCACTGTGATGATGACATTGGAAACAATGAAGAGGCAGGCGTGAGAGTAGGTGACAAGTCGGGCTGGAGAAGAGAAGCCCGAAGGTTTTTTAACCCAGTTTCCAAGTGCTTGAGAGAATTCCCCTGAGAAGCGCCCTCTGGAGCTAAGGGCAGGTGGGGTTGGCCTGGTCCTAGTGAAATGTTGAAGCGAGACGTGGTTGGAGAGGATCATGCCAGCCTGAGCCCAGGGCCATAAGCACAATATAGATTCTCATCTGCTCTGGGTGTGTTCACGGCATCTTTCTGGAGGCAAGGACCTGCAGGGAATGACCTGTCCAGATTTCTTCTTCCAATAGTTTCTCTTTTGTTGCTCTTCTCCTCATTTCACACGTCTGTTTAAGGGACGCCTCTGCACGAGCAACCCAATGCAGGCAGAGCCTTTGCTCCCTGCTTGCTCAGACGGATAAACTGTCTGGCAGCACCCGATGGAGCCCTGGCTGCTCCTGCCAACAGAAAGGGCCGTCGGCCTGGCGCATGAGTCAGTTCTAGCGTTTGGTGTAACGTGCTCGGCTGATTCACTCCCCTGTCTGGGCCCATCACGCAGACACTCACCAACCCCAACAGGGACGTTCGTGCACATGCTGAACCAGAGTGGCAATTAAAACGGTCTCTGTGGCCCTCTGCTAGCAGGACGTGCCGTAGCCTGGCCCTTGGGCACGGGGCTTTCCGCTGGGGGCTGTGGGTGGGGCCGAGCATACTCAGTGCATCTCCAGACTCAAAGGAGTTTCCCCCCCTCACCCAGTGCCCCCCAGCCTTCGCGGCACAGGGGAACCGCTGTGGCCACGATGGGCCGGTGCAGAGGAAGAGCACATGCTCTGCTTCCCTCCCGAGCCACGTCAGAACAAAGCCGTGCTCCAGAAGAGCGTGGCAGAACCCCACAGTGATTTTCTAAGAGAAAAGACCAACTCTTGGGATGCGCAGGCCCGTCAGAACCACCACGTGGAGGGAGGTTTGTCGGCCGGCCATAGGCTCCTACACTCCCCTGGAGAGCGTCTCCATCACGTAACTCGCACCGATGTAGGGGTCGAGCCAAGTGCCCTACTGAGCCGTCCCAGCCTTGCTTCACCCTCAGAGAATGACCAGCCCAGGCCCTTCCCCTCCTGCCTCCTGACCCGCCCCTGGCCTCTGGTTCTGGCCAGCTCAGGAAGGGGCCCTGAAAGGCATGCTCAGAGCCTGGGATGGCCACGGGGCAGGGCGCTGGCTTTGGGCAAGGGGCAGACCCCACAAAGCAAAGAAACCAGGTGGGAGGAAGCCCCCTGCCAACACCTGGACTGCTGGGCTCTTGGCAATTCCAGCAGATCGGTTTCTGGCTCATGTCACTGATGAGCTTGTGACTGAGCACAGTTCCATACTCGGCTCTCCACGGCCCCTTCTCACCAGAAACACCTACAAAACTGATGGAGTCAGTTCTACTTAAGTTGGTCCCCTGCAGGTCAGAGAGGATGGGGAGAAAAGCTGGCTTGGGTTTTTTGTTTGGTTTGGTTTGGGGGCCACACCTGGCAGTGCTCAAGACTGACTCCTAATTCTGCACTCAGGGGTCACTCCTGTCAGTGCTCACGGCACACTCCTGACTCTGCACTCAGAGATGGCTCCTGGTGGGGCTCAGGAACCCTCTGTGGTACCAGAGGGTCAGCTGTGTGCAAGGTAAGCATCTTAACCCGTGCTATTGCTTTTGCCCTTTGACTTTGAAAAGCAATGATTGATCATATTAAGAAAAATTGCCCATTTGGGCTGGAGCGATAGCATAGCAGGTAGGGCATTTGCCTTGCACGTGGCCAACCCCGGTTTGATTCCCAGCATCCCATATGATCCCCCGAGCACCAAGAGTTATTCCTGAGTGCAGAGCCAGGAGTAACCCCTGAGCATCGCCGGGTGTGACCCAAAAAGCAAAAAAAAAAAAAAAAAGAAAAGAAAAATTACCCAGGGTCCCAGGATGCGACCCAGAGGCAGAACACATGGGGAAGAGCCCTGGCACCTCTCAAAGGGAGACCCAAAAATGTTTCCAGAACTTTCTTTTTTGTTTATTTTATTTATTTGTTTATTTGTATTGGATCACAGTGAGATACACAGTTACAAAGTCATTCATGATTTAGTTTCAATCGTCCAATGTTCAACACCCGGCCCTTCACCAGTGTGAAACTAAACATTTCCCACCACCAATGTCTCAATGTCCCCAGTTTCCCTGCCATCACCCCCAGCCTGCCTCAATGACAGGCACTTTTCTTCTTTTTTCTCTCTTCTCTCCTTTCTCTCTCCTCTCTCTCCTCTCTCTCTCTCTCTCTCTCTCTCTCTCTCTCTCTCTCTCTCTCTCTCTCTCTCCCCCCCTCCCTTTCTGGGCGTTGTAATCCCCAGGCCTTTGAAGTTCAGCAGATGGAGGGATGAAGGACCATTCAGGGCCCCCAGCACTATCTTTCTGGTTCACCCAAAGGCCACTGAGTACTCGAAGGAGACCAAGATTTTGGCCAACTTTCTACTGATTCAGATCTAGACATGGTGAGAGAGCATAACGATTTGTAAGTGAATTTTGCTAAGTTCGTAGAGCTGCTAATGATGTTTGTCAGGTTGCTGCAAGTGAAGTCTGTGCCATAGGCATGGCCCCCCTGAGGGTCTCGTCTCAGCGGGACAGGGGGAAGGGTCAGTGTGAGCAGAAGGGTGGGCAGGGACTCTTGCACGATTGCAACCATGTCACTAAGTTATAAGGAAAGAGAAAGAACAAAAACGATTGATTAGGCCCATTTCAAAAAGGGGCATTTCCAGAATAGAAAGCTTTGCAGGAAGGTCCCGCTGCTCAGGTCCATCAGCCCCGGGGGACCGAGCTTCCCCAAGCCAGTGTCCTCATGTTTGAAACTGGCCAGAACCACCCCACCGCGGGCAGTATGGTGAGGACCAAGTGAAAACAAAGACATCCGGGGATTGGCAGCTTGGGAGAAAGAAGGAAGGTGCCCAGAATTGGTGATCACTGTCCAACTGAGCTGCTCTTCAGTTTCATTCCTTTTGTTTTGTTTCTGTTTTGGGGTCACACCCAGTGATGCTCAGGGCTTCCTCCTGGCTCTGCACTCAGACATTACTCCTGGGGTGCTTGGGGGACTCTATAGATGCGAGAAGGTCAAATCCACGCCAGCTACATGCAAGGCACGCGCCTTACCCGCTGACCCGTTTCTCCAGCCGTTTGATCCTCTTGCTGTTTGTTTTATTTTCATTTCCACTCTTGTAGCCACTGATGACTTGTGTGGGTCACTGTTCCACACTGGGGCAAAGACATCAAGGGCTGTCTCCCAGGTGACTCCATGGTAGATCCCAGCACTACACACACACACACACACACACACACACACACACACACACACGACCCTCATCTGTGCTTCTCTAGGACCCTTGAGTCCTAAAAGAACAGTGACACGTGTTGGCCAGAGAGTGGAGAAATGAAAGCCGTGAAGTGTCAGACTGTCTCTGGAGAAACAGTTGCCATCAGCGTGGAGCAGGGAGCGATCACACGGCCCAGCAATTCTTGTCAGAGACGCCAAGGGAAAAGGGAGCCAAGTCCGCGTCAGCCGCTCCTGGCTGCTCAGAGCACCGGTTTCCGTAACAGGCACGGGGTTTTAGACACCCAAAGGTCTCGTCAACCCCGTGAGGAAACAGGAAGTGATGCTGCCCGCTGCCTCGTGAACAGCCCTTGAGAAACTACTTGGCGTGACAGAAGCCAGTAACCAAACGTCGCAAGCTGGAAAGTTCCATCTCCCTGGCGGGCCCAGAATAGGCAAGTCCATGGTTGGGAGGTGGATAAGGGGTCAGGAGTTCACAGGTGAGAGCTCCCTCTCGGGTGAGGAAATGTTCCGAGAGGATGAAGACTGTTTCTCAGCTCTGGAGGATGCTACGGTCCCTGGGTCAAACCCTTGACATGGTTGATTGTGCCTGTAAATTCTCTCAGTAACACACACATGAAACCTCCCCCACGTGAGAACAGAAACCAGCTCGGGAAAGACAGAGGCGCAATGTCCCTGACCAGCAAACATCTCGGTCAGGGCCAAGGTGAAGTGACTCGGCCTGAAGTGCAGTTCCCGGCCCAGGCCCAGGCACCATGGCGCAACTCAGCCTCCTAAGTGGTCCAGCCCTTGGCCTCCCAGGTCAGCTGTTGCGCCAGATTTTCGTGGGGCTTCTCAGCCTGACACCTGCCGCTTGGGGTTCAACCCAGCCTTCTTCCTCTTCGTGGATGGGCTGAGGTGTCAGCGGAGAGCCCAGGGCTGCACCGACTGCCCCAGGCGCCCTGCGGAGTAGGGCCGAGGCAGAGGTTCAGGCTCTCTCCTGCCACCCACGCCAGCTTCACAGGTGAGACAAACGCCCTGGGCCACTCTCCAGAGCCACTCAGACACGGGAACCCCCGCCCATCTTGGGACCTGCTCTGCTACACCAGTTCCGCTGTCACCTCCTCAGACCCAATTGGTCAAGGGTCAGCCTCAGGCCTGTTTGCTTCACTTAATTTGTTATTTTGTTTGTTTGTTTATTTGGGGGCCACACCCAGTGATGTTCAGGGGTCACTCCTGGCTCTGCGTTCAGGAATCTCTCCTGGCGGGACCAGGGATTGAACCCAGCTCGCAGTGTGAAAGGCAAGTGCCCTACCCTCTCGCTGTACTTGGTTGAAGACAGCCAGTCCCTTCAATGACAAGTGAAGATTCTAGGACTAAAAGCTCAGCCTTGCTGTAAAAGTGTCCCTGGAATCCAGGATTTCCAAACTCAGGAGCTGGGAGAACCCCGGCTGACTTGGGTTCTTCTGTTTTGTTTTGTTTTTGTTGTTTGTTTGTTTGCTTGTTTCTCAGGGGTTACTTCTGGCTCTGCACTCAGGGATGACTCCTGGTGGTGCTCACAAGACCATATGGGATGTCAGGGGTTGAACCTGGGTGAGCAGCAGGCAAGGCAAATGCCTTCCCTGCCCTCCTTGTTGTCCTATTGCTTCATCCCTGACTTGGTTCCTTCCCTCCCCATGGGCCTCAGGGACTCATGCCTCTCTTCAAAGTTCCCCTGGAATCCAGGAGGAAATCCAGTAGATCCGACCTCCGAAGTATAGCCGGAAGCCACCCTTCCTTCCCACCTCCCCGCCTCAGGGTTCTGCCCGTTCCCTTGTATCTGCTCCAAACTCTGGGCCAAACCATGCTTTGAAACGTGAGTCGGATAGTGTCATCCACTGCTGAAACTCTCAACAGCACCTTTGAGTGGCTGCCATGACCCTTTATTTTTATTTATTTATTTATTTATTTATTTTTGCTTTTTGGGCCACACCCAGCACAGGGGTTATTTCTGGCTCTGCACTCAGAAATTACTCCTGGAGGTGCTCAGGGGACCATATGGGATGCTGGGAATCGAACTCAGGTCGTGCAAGGCAAATGCCCTACCCGCTGTGCTATTGCTCCAGCCCCCTGCCATGACCCTTTAGAGTCCCTGTGCTCACACACACACGCACACACACACACACACACACACACACACACACACATGCCTCTTCCCGTGGGCTTCTTGCTGTTCCTTGGGTGGAACAGGACTTGCACAGAGCCTTGGCTCTCCCTCAGATGTTCGCAAGCCTTTCATGTCTGCAGGCCACCATCACTCTGTGGAAGGGAGCTTGAACACCTTGCTCTAGCAGGTTTTCTTCAGGAATGCTATTCCAGAGGGACAAATACTGAATAGATACAAATTTATGGCCTTTCATGTTGTATGAGATCCTAGCTTCCAGTTCCAGCATGGCAAAAAAAAAAAAAAAAAAGAATTGTAGTCCAAAATTAGAGATTAGCTGGCAATCTTGACATTTAATCTCTGAGTAAATCCGTTTTTCTTCTCTCTGTTGAAGAAGAAAGAACAGCACACCAGTCTTGTGAGGTGATCGAGTCAGACTCTGAGGGAGTCGAGTCTATCTCTGAGGGACCCGAGTGAGACTCTGAGGTAGCCAGTCTGTGAGGGAGCCAGACTCTGAGGGAGTCAAGTTTGGCTGTAATGGAGTCAGGTCTGGCTCTGAGGGAGTTGAGAAGACTCTGAGGGTAGCCAACCTGTGAGGCAGCCAGCCTGTGAGGGAGTGGGGCTCTGAGAGTCAGCCTGGCTGTGAGGGAGCTGATCTGTGTGGAGACTGCCAGGGCGGCCCTTGGTGCCGGTGTGTGCTGCCACTCAGCCTGCAAACCACACAGGACCCTGGAGAGGCTCTCAGAGTTACAGCTTGTCCTCGCCTCCCACTGGTCGGCTTGTTCTCTGGAAGACCTGAGAGGAGACCTTTTAGCAACACTTCACGGAACAAGTGCCACAGGGGACCTGCCGTTTCCTGGAACCGAGTCCTCATGCAGCCTCGCATATGCCAAGTGCTGAGGAGCACTGAGTGCCTGTTCTGTTCCTGCCAGCCTCTTTTGGAACAGTAGATGAGGGACTGGCTGCACCGGGCGGCAGTGACATCAGGTGAGACAAAGTGCCGGCAGTCAGCCCAGCCCTCGCCGGCCTCAGCTCCAGGGACCTGCCTCTCCCTCAGACCCACCTGGTATGTGTGGTTTGTTCTCAGAAGGAGCAGCTTCATCCCAGGAAGGGTGAGTCTGCGTCTGTGACACATCCTAGAACGACTCAGTTCCCACGAGCCTGCTGTGAAGGCTGCGCTTCAGCTTGGCCTTGGCTCAGCCCTTGCCCTGCCCTTGGATATTGTGGCAAGGCCCAGGGGTTGTGCACTTGATTGTGGCTCTCACAAACTTGGCTGTGACTCACAGTGGTTGTGTCTCTCATACACACACTGGTTGTGACTCACACTTGGTTGTGATGCTCACACATTGGTTGTGGCTCACACACACACTCTGATTATGACTCACACACTTGGTTGTGGCTCTCACACACACTCTGATTGTGACTCACACACTGGTTGTGTCTCTCACACACTGGGAGTGGCATCCGCACTTCGGTTGTGCTGTGGTGTGGCCATGCTGTGGAGTAGTGGCACAGAGCATCAGCCTCAGTGTCAGGGGCTGTTCTCTGGGTGGGCTTCACGCTGGCGAGAGAGGGTCCCCGCCCTGGAGCCTCATCCTGGCCCGGAAGGCCCACACTCACTGTGGGAGCAGTTCCCAAGCAGAGGGCTGGGGCGGGGGAGAGACAGACTGAGGTGACGGGAAGCCGGGGGTTTGGGGGGGGAGTAATGGTGCCAGCAGCTGCTGCACAGGCCGCCACAGTTCACCGTCCTGCCTGAACTACACCGGGAGGGGCAACACCAAGCCGTGCGCTGAGATGCTCAGGGAAGGGCACTGCCCTGCACAGCTGGCCGGGTTTGACCCTCAGCACCACCCGTGCCCCTGACACTCGCTGGGCCTGATCCCTGAGCAAGAGCTGCGGGGAACCCCAAGTACCCCAATAGCAGTCACGCCCCCCCCCAAACCCAGGCTAAGTCTTAGGGTTTTTTGTTTGTTTGTTTGTTTTCTCTTTGGGTCACACCTGGCGATGCACAGGGGTTCCTCCTGGCTCTGCACTCAGGAGTTACTCCTGGCGGTGCTCAAGGGACCATATGGGATGCTGGGAATCGAACCCTGACTGGCCGTGTGCAAGGCAAACACCCTCCCAGCTGTGCTATCGCTCCAGCCTCTGGGGGAGGAAGTTTAACCAAGTCCCTAGTGCTTCCTGAAAAGGATCCAGTTCAAAGGTTCCAGGAAAAGCTGTGTGATTAGAGCTTGCTCCAAGGAATCACGAGGAAGCCCAGTGGTGAGAGCAGTGGATAAATAAGCCAGGCCCCAGGCCAGGGCTGAGCCCCCCCTAAACACGGTGCTCAGGGAGATTCATTGATTTGAAAGGGCAGCTGTCAGTGCCTTTTTGTTTTCTAACCAGGCTGCCTTGATGAAATATACTTCCTATTACATTTTCTAGAAAGCGGAAATCATATTCAGGTACATGAATAGAGCACACAGACTCACTCATTTTTCCCCCTTGGTTCTAAAATAACGACAAACACCCTGTCGATCTCTCCGAGGCAGACAAATAAACATCCCTGGCATTTACAACCCTGCAGACAACACCATCAATAGCGAAATGTACACAGGGGGCCTCGAAACCCAAGACATCACCTCACCTCCAGATTCATTTCCCACCTCCAGCCGATGTCCCTGTCCATGGTGTTTCGGGACATGGACGGGCTATTGTCATTCTGGGCAATACCTGCTGTGTCTGGCCCGCAGCCCAGGGAAGGTAGACAGCCCAAACCAGAGGAATGCCCCCAAGGCCCCCCTAGTCCTTCTTTTTTTTTTTTTTTTTTTTTTTTGCTTTCTGAGTCCCACCTGGCGATGATCAGGTGTTACTCCTGGCTCTGCACTCAGGAATGACTCCTGGCGGTGCTCGGGGGACCATATGGGATGCTGGGAATCGAACCCGGGTCGGCCAATACAAGGTAAATGCCCTACCTGCTGTACTATTGCCCTCGTCCCAAGATCCCCCTATTCTGTGTGACCTCTGAGAAGGGCTCCCTCCTGCCTAGGAGAGCACGTAGCTTCATAGTGGCAGAAAGAGGCAGGCGGGCCGGACAGATGTCCATAGCGGGACCTTTGTCAAAGCACTTTAGTAGGGGTCTCAGTCGCCACATCTGGAAATTAGGGACAGGGCAAGAAAAGCATTCCTCATCGAGTCCATCAGTGACAAGACAAAGTGCTGAAAGGAGAAAAGACAAGAAGGAAAGATGGAAGGAGCGTCTTGCCAGCACAGAGACTCACAGAAACTCCTCAGGAAGTTCCCTGCTGCTGTTCTCCCGTGGTAAACGCTAAGAGGCATCCTCAAAGCTTCGGGGCCGAGGGATCAGGGCAAGGAACCTGTGTTCCCCAGGCATCTTTCCCGATGTGGCCCCAGCATCCGGGGCCCGGTTCAAACCCAGTGGGGCACAGCCAAACCGCCTCCCAGTCCTGAGGTTCTGTGCGAGCAGACGGCCCGCTGGGTGCATGGACCAGCAATCTTCCAGGCCCAAAATTTCCCCTTCGTTACAAATGGCTTCGCATCCCGCGTTTCCAGGGTGTCAGCATTCTCCGCGGCTGCAGCAGGAAAACCCAGGCAATGCGTTTCTGTTCTTTTCCTGACACCATCCCCCTAACCCCGCACAGCACAAGTCACAAAGACGCTCCCCGGCCCTGCCTTGCAGAGAGCGCAATTTCCCTGATTAATGAGCCGGGAATCTGCTGTCTGCTGACTGCGGAGGCAGCCCTGGGGGTGCCCGCAGCCAGACCCTGCTGCCCAGGTGTGAAGCCAGTGCCCTGGGCCCCTGGCAGGGAGGTAATTAGCAGGGCCAGCGGGGTCCCCGCATTTCTGATCTTCCCTGTGGTAGAGCATCTGTGTTGGGTCCCTGTTGGGGGGATGAAGGAGGGAGAAGAAGCCGTTCACCCCAGCTTCTGCAAGGTCAGCTCCCGGATGAGAAAGCAAAGTGCCTGCCTCCTCCGGTTCTAGGTTCTCTCTGCGTTGCTCCCCTCAACGTGCTCCCACCCCAGCCCCGCTGACTTTGACCCTGCTTTGACACTGACTTCGACTCCCCGGGAAGTGCGCAAACAGCTCCCTTCAGTTTGGCTCCTGATCTTTCCCCAGGAGCAATGAAAACTCCTTCCTGGGTCGACAGGGAGCGTTTCCAGCAAAGGGCGTGACTGCACGCAAGCTCTTTCCCCTGGGACACTGTCAGGTTTTCCCAGGAACTCAGGTGTGGGTGGGAGAGAGCAAGAGAAGGAAGGTCTGTGTGTCTGTCCTTGTCTGGGGTGCAAGTCCTCTCAGCCACACGCTGGGCTGGACGGGGTGAGGGGGGCGTTGAAGACGTGTTGTTAGGGTCGCGTGGCATCTGGCAGAACAAACCCACCAGCATGGAGGGCCGAGGCAAGCTGCAAAATGGACTTGCCGTGGTTTCTTCAGCCAGGCATCTGTTCTCGGACACTTGGATTATTTCCAGGTTTGAGCTCTTCGGAATCGTGCTGCAATGAACTGAGACACACAGGTCGATCAGACTCGGCGTTAAGAAAAGACGAAACCGCGCAACATGCTGCTGTGTGGGTGGAGTTGTAGAGCCCCGAGCTAAGAGAAGTTCAGCAGAGGAAGGACAGATGAATAGTGATCTCGCGCGTACAGGGGAGATGAAGCAGCAGAGGGAGGAGAGAAGACCGGCCAGCGGCAACAGAGCCCAAGAATGGTCGGGAGAATTAAGCTGACCATGGTGGGGGTGCAGGGACGGGGACACTGAGGCACAGTGGAGGGAGTGGACTCTGCAGTAAAGGCTGTTATGTTGGGACATGGTGGCTAGAAAACCCTGTTGGCTATAGGATAATCGATGAACTTCAAATACAGTTTTAAAATAGCAGTTAAAATAAACTCATAGAAGGGAGCACCAAATAAAGGCTGTTAGGAGGATGCTCCCAGGATGGAAGATGCATGCTGAAAGTAGACTATAGACCGAACATGATTGCCACTCAATGCCTCTTTTGCAAAC
>JAOXYA010067850.1:0-11682 GCA_028565675.1 Sorex palustris | reverse complement strand
GCACTGTTTAATTTCCAGGTGTTTGATTTAGTTTTCTGTTTTTGTGTGTGATTTACTTCTAATTTCAGCGCATTGTGATCTGAGAAGATTGTTGATACAATCTCTATCTTCTTAATTTTATGGAGGTATGTTTTGTGGCTTAGCATGTGGTCTATCTTGTAGAATGTTCCATGCACGCTTGAGAAGAATGTGTATTTAGCTTTTTGAGGATGAAGTCTCCTCTATATATCTACACTAGAAACTGCTTTTATAGAACATAAAAAAGCTCAGATCCTGTGTAATCTGATAATTGTGCAAATAAATACAACATTATATACTTTATAATTAATATATACATAGCTTGTAAAGTACAAGGCCAAAGTCTAGAAAGCCAGGTAAAATCCATTGTAGGTCAGGTGACATTCATGCTGATTCTAAAAGTTTCTCTATATAAAACCTGACCAAGTGCTGTAGAGAAGGGACCACTAAGTCAATGATGGTTAGAGGGATCGCTCAGGATGGGGGATGTGTGCTGAAAATAGACAAAGAACCAAACAAGATGCCCTCACAGTGTCTGTATTGCAAACCATAATACCCCAAAGTAGAGAGAGAGTAAGAAGGAAAGTGCCTGTCATAGAGGTAAGGGGTGCAGTAGTGGGGGCGGTTGGTGGGATACTGGTGACATTAGTGGTAGGAAATGTACATTGGTGTGAAATGGGTGTTCAAACATTGTATGACTGAAACTCAATCATAAAATCTTTGTAACTGTATCTCATGATGATTCAATTGAAAATTAAAATTCAAAATATTCAAAAATAAAAAATTTCCCTAGATAAAGAAGGAAGGAGCAGTAGACATGGAGAAAGAACAGCATGTTAAAAATCTGAATATTTGATTTCAAAAAGTTAGGGAAGTTGAGTAGAGTTGGATCTAAATAGTAGGATATGGAGAATGAAGCTGAAGAAATAGGCAAAGGCCAAATCATGCATAATTAGAAAGCATTTACTGGTGAATGGGATGAGCTGCTGAAGAGGTGTTGGAACTCTGTGTGACTGTAACCCAATCACGAACAACTTTGCAACTGTGTACCAAAGGGTGAGTCAATAAAAATAAATTGAATAAAGCTTGATATTTTGTTTATTTGCTATAAAAAAGATCCTTCAGCGTGACAAGTGAACAATTTTTCACAGAAAAAGGATCCTCCAGGAGGAAAATTTATATCAAAAAAAGATGCTGAGTTTGATGTCAGCATGCTGAATCAGAAGGAATTAAGGTCATCCACGTGGAAACAAAAGCTCAATTCCTATGTGGAAAAAAAGTCAGTGCTTAGTCATAAAAGCAATTTTAGTCTCTGGAGAAATAATTAGGTGTATGGATGAATTTTTTAAATCATTTTTATAAAGGCAATATGATTTACATGGTTATATATAGTTGAGTCAGACATACAAAGTTCCAGCACCAATCCCACCATCAGTGTCAACTTCTCACCACCCCAGGTTCCCTCCCACTCCAAGCCTGCCTCCTTTTTTTTCAGGGTTCAATACACTTTATTGGTGGTACATGACAAGGTGGAGCTCCCTAAGCCTCTTCCAAGTCTCTAGGGGGTCTGGGATGGAGACTTGAGGTCGGGAGGTTCTCTGTGTTGGATGAGTGGGGAAAGGACTCCCCAGATGCTGAGGGCCCCTCTCTTCCTCTAAGTGCTCACACTGGGGCTGGTGGCCCTGGGTGGTAGGGGGATGGCTTACTCCTTGGAGACCATGTGGATCACGTGGTCTACCGCCCTAGTTCTACAGCCAAACTCATTGTTGCACCAGGAAATGAGCTTGATTAAGTGGCCTTTGAGGACAATACCAGACCCAGCAAGGAAAGTGGAGGAGTGGGTGTCACTGCTAAAGTCGCAGGAGACTACCTGTCCATGGTATGGGCCAGGATTCCTTAGAAGGGCCCCTGCAAGGCCTGTGTTACCACCTTCTTGATGTCATCATATATGGCAGCTTTCTCCAGGCAGCTGATCAGATCCACAATGGACACGTTGAGGGTGGGGACATGGGATGTCATGCCGGTCAGCTTCATGTTCAGCTCTGGAATGACCTTGCCCATGGCCTTGGCGTTGCCCATGGGGGCTGAGATGATTTTCTGAGCCACCCCTCGGCCATCAAAGCAGAGTTTCCCAGAGGGGCAGTCGACAGTCTTCTGCATAGCAGTGATGGCATGGACTGTGGTTTTGAGCCCTTCCAGGATGTCAAAGTTGTCATTGATGACCTTGGCCAGGGGGACCAAGCTGTTGGTGGTAAAGCCTGCCTCCTTGACCAGCACATTTCTGAGATACTTTGTTAAAGTTTGGATCTCATGCTTTCAGTGTCATCCACTCTGTGCTTTAAATATATCTCACCCTCGGCACCAGTGGTATACTTGAGACCCTTGATTCCTGTGGGAGTGATGAATTGTTATGGGGATTCAGAAAGGTGATAGATAGAGACTCTATAATGGTACAGACATTCTGGGGAAAGTACAAAAAGAGAAAAGAACTAAGTTATATTAATCCTATGCTAGAGAAGAAGGAGGACAAGTCAGACAGAAAAGAAAGAAGCAGTACACAGCAACGGAAGCAGAAGGGAGAATCCACTGGAGGAAACCCATAAACTCAGATGATGCCTCAAAAGACAAAGGCAAAACTAAGAGAAGAACTGAGGCAATCTGCCATTGGAAAGAGAGCAGGATGTGAGGTCGGCCCTGGGAGAGAGATGGCAAAAAAATGAAGCAGAAAATAGAAAATATTCCTTCCCTGAAGAAGAAAATCAATATTTATTCGAAAAAGCAAGATTCATTTCTTAAGTAACAAATAAGACGATCATGATACAGTGTACACTAGAGGGTGTGATTTTAAAGGCTGTAGAAAATCTGAAAAGAGGAAAGTTTTGTATCATTTAAGGCTCAGGGATGAATTTGCATGGTCTTGACCTTGAAAGGAGAGGAAAGTACTGGCAGGGGTAGATTACAATAGGCCACTCTAGCAGGAGGAAATTCCTGAGTTGAGGCCAGGAGTCAGGAATGAGTGCGGTGTTTTGACAGGACAGCTGGGAGCCTGACCTGTCAGGTAGAGAATCTGAATTTGTGGAGCATAGGAAACAAGACAGGATAGCTTGGAAGGAGCTACACTATGCCTGGAGCATCAGGTAAAGGAATTTGGGTTTGTCAGCACAACTCTCAGTAGAAGCAGACAGGCGACCGCTAGCTTTACTTCCATCCTGTTCCAAGCTGGCTCCTAGGCAGTCATTTCTCTGTTGTTATTGTTTTTTTCACTCACCCTTTCAGTGTGTGACAAGCTTGATGCCAGAGCTCTGTAGACTAAAATCTCAAGGGACCAGAACAGTCAGTCCATTCTTCCTTCTAGCAGAGTCTGTGGGCCAGCTCCCATTAGATGCTTCTAGGATTTAAGTTTACAAAGTGAGAGCAAGCCGGTCTGTGATCACTCCGATAACCTATAACTGAGCTCCTTTTCTGAACATTTATGGCTTTTGTTCCTACTTAAACCTGGCTTTCCTCCGAGATCACTGCTTTTCCTACACTGCCTTCAAAGAAGTCTGTTTCCTCACAAAACCCTTGAGAGCTAGAATATATTTCTCCTCATTGCTTCTTCCAATAATTGTCTCTTCCTCTTTCCTAAAATCCTATTTCTTTCTCGAAATGGTTCCTATAGACTCACACTGTACCTTTCCCCTTTCCAGGAGCAGTCATTGGCGGTGCCGAGGACCATATTCTTTTCAACTTCATATTAGCTTCTGGATGTAAAAATCTTGCCTCTCAATTCTTTGGCCTCTTTTTCCTCAGTGATCTTGTCTGCAGCCTGGGTCCTACAGGTCAATGTGTGTGATCAAGCTGTAACCTCTTCCATGGCTCAATTTTGAGTTGCTCCAATTTGCCTCCGATCCCCACTTCCTCTAGTCTCCTTCCTCTGGTAATTTTTCTCCACTTCCTCCTTTCCTCAAACCTTTCACCCTCACCAGGTTTCCGCAGGCTTTTGAAGAACTCCTCAACCTTGTCATCCTAGAAAAAACATAGGAACAACTGACTAGCAAAGAGGGGCTTTATTGACAATGCAACAAATTAAGTTTAAAAGAATGTCCACAAGTCCATATTGGAGAACATTTTCAAAGTGAAGGTATAGTGAGGTTTATTTTTAAGAATGACAGCTTATGCATAATATGGTATTCAGTAAAGTCAAATATATATTTGAATGAACTCAAACTATATTTCAGTAATCTTCAATATATTTATGAGAAACACTGGTGATCGTACACAATTGAGAAATATACAAAGAAAATATGCATCACATATACAGAAAAATGGCAGAGGAATGTCTTTGGGATATGTTTTTCAGTATGGCAAGGAGCCTAGAGGTCATGAGGGTCTCTCTACTGTGTAGCCTCCACCACTAGACAGTACTGCCCAAGCACCTGATGTCCTGATTCTTGCAAAAGTATTCTTAAAGTTCCACTTGGCTCGATAAAAACCAACAGAATGCAAGAGAAGTGGTGACATCTTCCAAATGACAAGCGTCAGACCAGGCTGTTTTAGGTTTTCCTAAACACCAAGAGTTCTTGCATTTATGAGGTAGAAAGAAGAGAGAGATGTAATCAAGCTGTACTTTGATTGCCCCCTAACTCCTTAACGGTCTCACCCAGAAAACCCCAGACTTCGTAATTCTGCTTCTGACTCTGAGCAGTTGAATCTTCCAGGAGATGGACACACCTTGATGATGAGTCTCACACTGGATAGTCGGGATCTAGGAAGTCCTTCCTGCTGCTCTAGGGTGCCACCATCTTTCTCTGACAGCAATTTTCCTACTGTCTTGAACAACTATGCCTATTTCTTGCTTCTTGAGTCCTCCATACCCCTCTGCATTGACCTTTTCTGACCATAGGGGCTGATATTCTAGGCAAACTCCTCCGTTCCAGCTGAGATTCAGTAAGAAGTCTAAAAGCTTCCAAAATATAGTTAGAGGACAGGCTTAAGAGAGATTTTCCTATTCCAAAAGGGAGACATTGTAAAGAACAAACAAGTGATAGATCCCAAACAAGAACAAAACCTAGCATGCACATATTATCAGATTTTAAGGTTTTAGAACAGTCTGAAGCTAAATATTCCACCTTCTTGACCCAGTGAACACTGATCTCATCCTGCTTCTCCCAGCTCTGTTGGTGGAGAGTGAAGGTATCACACCCCTCCAAATCTAGGAGGCAACTCTTGGCCTTTTGAAAATGAGAAGGTAATCATTCTGTTCCCCAATTTGCCTGCAGGGTCGTTCTTCATTGTGAAAATATAGTATGTGGAAGCTGAGTAGATCAATGGCTAGTATAACTGACTCAGAGAACTGCAGTGAGCTCTTTTCATTTCATCCCATTTCTGTCCTACTCAAGTTCAACTCCCAAGATTTCTACTAGGAGTTGTCAATTGGATCAACAGTCTTCAACATTTTACACCTGAATACAGATCAGTTCTGCATACTAATCCACATATCATCAATTATACCAAGGCACAGATCAGTGGTTTCAACCTCTCTTCTGTTGACCATGACCAATCCACACACCAATAGTTAAACTAGATTACTAGTTGTGGTTAAACTAGTGGTGTGAACGAGATCCAAAGGGAAAGTGTGTCCCATATTTCATTTTCTCTATAGTAGACTGAGACTTGTCCAAGTCTATATTCTGGTCCCTTTGTGCTTTAACCATGCCTTTTTCCTTTTTTCTTTTTGATTCACACCTGGTAATGCACAGGGGTTATTCCTGGATCGTGCACTCAGGAATTACTCCTGGTAGTGCTCAGGGGACCATATGGTATGCTGGAAATTGAACTCGAGTCGGCCACATGCAAGGCAAACGCCCTACCCACTGTACTATCACTCCAGCCCCCAAACATGCCTTTTAAATTCCTTTTACTCTTCTCCACATTTTGTTGGCTTTCAGAAGACATCAGGAATTCCTTCAACCCTTTGCTTATAAAATTTCCTCTTTGGGGTCTTCTTCTTCCCCAGGTCAGTCATTATTCGAACCCAGGACTTGACTTTCCCTGCATACATGCCTCAGGTGTCCTCTAGGACCTTGGGACACATGCCATCCCTGTAGCTTTTCCTGTTCATCCCCAACGCTGTGCCCGGTCTTCTTCTTCCCCCAGATTATACCCCTCCCCCCCACACACACCAGGTACCCATAGGGGGCGTGGCCTCTTCAGAGCGGGCGTGGCATCTGCATTTCTATGTTCGTTGCTACACCGTTCACAATAGTTAAAATTTGGAAAAAAAACTGAGTGCCCAAGAACAGATGACTGGTTAAAGAAACTTTGGTACATCTACACTATGGAAAACTATGCAGCTGTTAGAAAAGATGAAGTCATGAAATTTACATACAAGTAGTTCTACATGGAAAGTATCATGCTAAGTGAAATGAGCCAGAAAGAGAGGGGCAGACATAGAAAGACCGTAATCATTTGGGGAATATAAAGTAAAAGAATGGGAGTTGAACACCCAAGAATAATTGAGATAAGAAACAGGAGGTCTGATGCAGGGCTTAGAAGCCAGCCTCACACGCTGGGGGAAAAGGCAGCTCAGATAGAGAAGGTAACGCCAAGTAAAGGATGTTTGGAGGACTCACTTAGGATGTGAGATGCATGCTGAAAGCAGACTATAGGCCGAACATGATGACCACTCAAAACTTCTGTTGCAAACTACAACACCCTAAAGGAAAGAGTGAGCAAAAGGGAATGCTGCCCTGCCACAGAGGCGGGGTGGGGTAGGGGGGTGAGGTGTGGGAGTGGGAGGGGTACTAGGATCATTGGTGGTGGAGAATGGGCACTGATGGAGGAATGGGTACTCAATCATTGTATAACTGAAACCCAAGCATGAAAGTTTGTAAGTCTATAACTGTACCCCATGGTGTTTCGCTAATCACTATCACTATCACTATCCTCCCATTGTTCATCAATTTGCTTGAGCGGGCCCAGTAACATTGTGAAACTTGTTACTGTGTTTGCCATATAAAATACGTCACAGGTAGCTTGCCAGGCTTTGCCGTGCGGGCGAGATACTCTCGGTAGCTTGCTGAGCTCTACAAGAGGGGCGTAGGACTTGAACTCGGGTCAGCCATGTTGGCTGCGTGCAAGGAAAATGCCCTACCTCTGCGCTATCGCTCCAGCCCATTTCGCTAATAAAAAAAAAAAAGGAAAAGGAAATATCCTCTCTGAAACAGCCAAGTTTGTTTCTTGGTAATTCTCCTATCCAGAGTCTTCTGCCCCTGTGCCTGGCTGTCCTCGCTGGGGTCCCTTGGAGGGGAGCTGGTTGAGTTTCCCTCACTGCCCGACCAGGGCTCCTGTAGCTGAAGACCTCCAGAACCAGCCACCACCATGCTGAGAACATTCTCCACACGCATGAAGGTACCGGCGGAGGAACAAAGGCATGCGGGGCCCGGGGCTGAGATCTCCAAGCCTGCTTGGATCGGGGCTGAGCATCCTCCACCCAGATCCTCCTTCTTTCAGTAGGCAGGGGACACACCCACCAACTGGCCCCCCTGGAGCCTTTTAATCCCATCAACGGCCAAGACCCAGAGACAATTATCTCATTCTTACTTTGGACAAACTGGCAGGCTACCGCATGTATCCTGCCCACACAGCAGAGTCTGGCAAACTCCCTGTGGAGTACCCAATATGCCAAAAAACAGTAACAATTATGGGGCTCATTCTCCTAACTCTGAAAGAGCCTTGAATATGGCACTTTTTAAAAAAATCTCAGGGCTAGGACAAAGGAGACGATACTGGGGCCTGCTCAAGGCAATTGAAGAACAACAGGATGGTCGTGATCGTGATCTCCTATCCACAGAAAAGCAGAAGAGAAAGCCAAGTCCTTTGCCATTCTATAACAAAGATTGCTTTTTCTGCATTTCCCTACAACAAGTTTCTAATCTCCATCTGAAACTTTATCAGAATGGCCTTTCCCAGCCCTAGTTGCATCATTGATCTTCCCATGGTCACCTGGTCTGTCGCTAAGAAGACAGGAACTGGGACCTGAGTTGACATTAATTGTTTTTTAGTTTTTATTAGTGACAAACCAAGAGGTACAATTGTAGACTTGCAAATTTTTGTGCCTGGGTTTCAATTATACAATGAATAAGTACCCATCCCTCCACCAGAGCCAATTTTCCACCACCACGGATCCCAGTATCCCTCCCACCCCTGATCCCCCCCCTCCATCCAACCCTACCTCTGTCGCAGGGCATTACCTTTTGTTCTCTTTCTCCATTTGGGTGCTGTGGTTTGCAAAAAACGCATCAAGTGGCAATCATGTTTGGTCTATAGTCTACTTTCAGCATGCTTCTCGCATCCTGGGAGGATCCTCCCAACACCCTTTATTTGGTGCTCCCTTCTCTATCTGAGCTCCCTTTATCCCTAGCATGTGTGGCTGGCCTCCAAGCTATGGAGCAAACCTCCTGGTACTAATCTCTTCACAGCCTAAAATTGAGGGAACTGGGCTGGAGAGATAGTACAGTAGGTAGGGCGTTTGCCTCGCATGTGACCAACTCGGGTTCGATCCCAAACATCCCATATGGCCCCTGAGCACCATCAGGAATAATTCCTGAGTGCAGAGTCAGGAGTAACCCCTGAGCATCACCAGGTATGACCCAAAAAGCAAAAAAAAAAAAAAAAAAAATTAAGGAACTGGAGATTTTTTGCATTTGTGAAAGTCCAATCCACTGGTAAGAGGACTGTGTGACAGAACAAGAGGGCAAATACAGTATCGTAAAAATAAATAGACAAAACAGCATTAAGCATCCAGAAGTGAGATAGTGGTTGCTAGCAAGCCAGCACTGCTTCTTCTCCGCTTTCATATCTAACTAATTCATGACTTCTTGCCCCTCAGGCAACTGATACAAAACAACACCAGGGATGTCTGAGCGAGGGACAATGACAATTTTTACAAATGTTTACTCTTACCCAACAGGAAACACCCTGATGTTTCCCTTAAACTACTGGAGTTCAAGGTCAGGCCTGGTGCTGGAGAAATCTTTGGTAGAAATCCCCAGCTGTTCACTGACACAAAAGAGAGATTTTCAAATGAGAAGGTGGCATGTGATTGAACATTGCTTCTCTGCTTTGATCAAAATTTAGAAAAGATCACTTCTCAGCAGTAGAGATAGATCCTGTTTGTTTTCCTGTGACTGTGGGAGTTCTTAGAGCCTGACATTTTTCAATGGACTTTAGCATCCTTGCCAGGCAGGGAAGACTTTTATGGCTTTTATATATATTGTATGTACTGTAGCACTGTCCTCCCATTGTTCATTGATTTGCTCTAGTGGGCCCAGTAACATCTCCATTGTGAGACTTGTTGTCACTATGTTTGGCATATTGAATACATCACAAAAGACAAAATTGTGTCTTTTATAGTTTAGAAAAATTGAATGATACACCCTCACCTCCATCATGGACCTTGAAATTTTAATAAATTTCTTCTTATCTGAGTTTGAATAAAGAACATATTGTTGGATTTTGTAATCAATCCTGCAAAGAGCCCAGTGAACAAATACACTCAGACTAGACTAGACATGTAGCTAATCAATGGCACACATGCCCATTGTGATGGATAGTTTATTTTGTTTTTTCATCAATGGAATTTTTATAGCTCTGGAAAGCCAATTTCCTCTCTCTTTTCTCCTTGCAGGTATGTCCTGACTGCCTATTCAAGACATAATAATAATAATAATAATAATAATAATAATAATCCTGGGCCAGAGTGATAGAACAGTGAGTAGGGCACTTGCTTTGCATGCAGCTGACCTGGATTTAATTTCTAGCACCACATATGTGTCCTGAGTCCTGCCAGGAGTGATCCCTGAGCATAGAGCCAAGAGTAAGCCCTTAGCACCACAGGGTGTGACCCCTCCCACCCCCGTTTCTCACCCTCCCCAAAGAATGTTGAATTCCTAATGGAAGATGCATTTTACCTTTCCTGAGTTTAGGTACATATTCTGCTGACGGTGTTAATATTAATTTCGGAAAGAATTTGCATTGGCATTGTTTTAACTTCTGTTTTATAATTACTTTTATTGCCACATAATTTTGAAATTTATGGCCAATGTTTAAATGAGTTATATATAAATGGCTAGAATTATGAAGTAATAAAATAAATGAAAACTGCTTTATATTTTAATTATTTTACTTTTTCTTAGAGATTAAGTAAAATAAGAACAAACCACAGGGGTTATAGCTTGGAAGGACATAAAAGTTTCTCTCTAAGAATGCTATTTTTTCCCTATATGAAAGGTAGAATGGATTAAAATAGAATGTATTATTGTATTATAGAGGCTCAATAGCCATGGAATGATATTTGGTTAATACTGTCTTCAGTGAGAGCGTTCCTGTCTATGAGTCCCACACAAAGAACAATATAGTACTGGTCGCTAAGAGTAGATGTAAGCCACTGGTGTGGAAGCATGTGTGTGAATCAGTCTTACAAAGTTGATATGCTTTTTACTTCTGAGATTTCATCATTTTTTCATGAAAAACTAATATATATGCAAAAATAAAATAGAACAACAAAACCCAGAGCAACTTTAGTGGCACTGTGTTTATAAATGATAAAGTCCTAGTCAGAGTAAAGTACCACTAAAGGGATTTAGAAACTGGAGAGGCAATGTGGTCAAAGGTTACTCAGAAATAGCTTTTGAATAAGGTAAGTTTCTCTCAGCATCTGAAAATACTTGTTAAGGAATAGGAGAATATGAGGGCATTTTAGGGAGGCAATAAATCTATTTATCATAATGTGTTACTGTTATGGCATGGGTGGTCATCAGCCTGGCTGCAGTAATTTGACGGTCTCCTTGGCATGTTGTTCATGGCTGAATCATTGTCCCCTCTCCTCCACTGGCCGATGGTGATGATCAAATGGAGGAAACGGAGCCACCAGGCTGGTTGGGAACCAGTGTCCATTTGTTCAAGTCTCACAGCATTATTTATAGAGAGATCATAAAGGGGGGGTAGCAATTACACATAGGTGTGGTTGAGCATTATCACAAACAATGAACAGATGTCCAGTCTTTTCTTCAGGGAAGTTCTAGGAAATTAACTCAAGGACAAAAATCTCATCAGCATTTTAGATTCCTTCAAGGAGATCCACCCAAGGGTGGAATTCCATAGAAGGGTGGATTACTTTCTCCTCAGCCAGTAATCTTTTAAACAATCATTTTAAATTTCTAGTCATTTTGTATCAGGACAGAAAAAGATTTATTAAACTTAAACAGTGGCTCTTCCTAGACTACAGTCCTCAGACAGGTTAATCTTTCCTAATTCCAGAAAAGTCCTTATTCAGCTACTTCTTTTTGGGTTATGACCAAGTGTGTTTCATGACTGTGCTCTTAACTTATTATACTTTAAAAAATATTTTTATTTTATTTGTATTTATTTTCCCACAGTAATTTTTTACATTCAATATTCCACCACCAACCCCACCACCATAAGACCTTCCCACCACCATTATTTCAAATGATCTTACCACCACTCAAACCTGTCACAAAAGCAGGTCCCAAATAATTTGTTTTGAATGGCTTTTTGTGACTAATTATTAGAATTGTAGCACTGCCTTCTTCTCTTAAAGGTGTACGTATTTTGGGGCGAGGATGGTATATGGAACTTCACAGAAAACAGATCTGGCTCCTG
>JAOXYA010067831.1:0-10250 GCA_028565675.1 Sorex palustris | reverse complement strand
CAATGGAGATGTTACTGGGCCCGCTCGAGCAAATCGATGATCAACGGGAGGGCCTTTACCTTTACCTTTTTACCATAGTCTCTGAATAGTTTTAGTTTGATGTTCCATTATTTTGACCCAGAGAACATGAGCCAATTTGCAATTTAACCATGTGTGTATGTGTATGCATGCTTGCTTACTTAAAGGACCATAGCTGCAAACACACCACTTTACTTTGTCCTGTTTTGTCTGTTTCTGGATCACACCTGGTGCTGCTTGGGGCTTACTTCTGGTTCTGTATTCAGGGATCACTCCTGGCAGTGCTCGGGAGTCCCCTATGTGGCGCTGTGGACCCAAACCGTGATCAGCTGTGTGCAAGGCAAGCACCTGAGTCCTTGTACTATCTCTCTCGCCCCCATATATACCATTTTATTATGAAATCAATTATTATTACTGTTCCTGGAATTTCTTCTGCATTTTAATGTGTTTTTAAAAGGGAGAGGAGGGGCTGAGAGTCGTTTCAAAACATCAGGGAGTGTCATGATCACCAGCATCACTCTACAGGGGGGACAGGGTGGTCCCACATTGCAAAGGGGGCAGATCTGCACGGGTCCAGGGCAGACTCTGGGGGCAGCTTCTCAGAGAGCAGAGGCCTCCTGAGACAGCCTCTCATGGGCAGGATGGGGGGCGGGGAGGGTATTTGGGCGAGTTTTCTGGATGAGCCCCAAAGCAAGAGGAAAAGATCTGGCTTAGTTTTCCTGGAGCTCGTCCGCCACTCTCCTCCTTGTGAGGGTACAGTCTGGCTTTTGACGTAAGTGTTCCCAAAGCGTTTATGTCCCTGTCAGCTGAGCATTTTTAACAAACAACACCGACTCCAAAAGAACTTTCCAGAAAGTTGCGTTGTCTTAAATGCACGTTGGAGAACATGGAAGAACAGAAAAGCCAACAGCTACCACGAACTGGGTGATTTCAGAGTCATCTGAAATCTTCCCATGACCAGGGCCCAGAAAGGTGCTTGGGGGCTCACCCACTTTCTTGCGTCCCCTTTGAAGAATGTCTCTGGTCTGTTGGCAAAGGCCTGGGAGGGGAGTGGATGTGCTGGTTTGTTCACCACAGGCGCTTCCTTCGACCTGAGGCTCCCATAGCCCTGGAGGATTCCGAGCTGAGCCCCAGCTGAGCCTTCCGAACTCATCCCCAAGGGAGTCATGAAGTGGCAGCACCCATGCCCTCAGCACCAGGAACCCCAGGCCCTTTGCACCAGGAGCCCCTGGCCCCCTGTCACTAGGAACCCCAGGCCCTCTGTCATTAGGAACCCCAGGTTCCTTGCACCAAGAGCCCCAGACCCTCTGTCATTAGGAAACCCAGGCCCTTTGCACCAGGAGCCCCAGACCCTTTGTCACCATGTGCCCCAGGCCCTCTACACCAGGAGCGCCCCCTCCCCCAGTCTTCCAAATACTTCACGTCCTTCCCTGTGAAGAATGTAGCTATTGAGGCCAGACTGATAGCATAGTGGGTAGGGCATTTGCCTTGTACATGGCCGACCTGGGTTTGATTCCCAGCATCCCATAGGGTCCCCCGAGCACCACCAGGAGTAATTCCTGAGTGCAGAGCCAGGAGTAACCCCTCTGCATCGCCAGGTGTGAAACAAAAAGAAAAAAAAAACAAAAGAATGTAGCTATTGACTTGAGTGCCCAGGGCAGGCTGGGCACCTGGACTTTGGACACACATGCAAATGGTGGGAACACGCAGACAGAAGCCAGTCCTTCTAGGCAGGGTGGGGGACCTCTACTCTGCCAAGCACCACTTGGGAATTTACAAAGTCTTTCAGGCCCAGAGACAGGCGGAAGGGCAGCCTTTGTGCTGCCCCCAGGGACCAGGGACCATGATTCTACAGGGCTTCTATGGCCCTCTGGGCATCCCTGGCCCTGTTCTAGGCCCCACTGTCTACAGGGAAGCATGTGTGTATGTGTGTATGTGTGTGTGTGTGTGTGTGTGTGCGTGTGTGTGAGTTCATGGATGCATGCATTTACAAAAATCTCATACTTGGGCCCAACTTGAAGCATCTCTGGGCTCAGACCCCTGGAGGTGGCCTGGCTCAGTCCCTTCCCATTGTCCATTAACATCCTTATGGAAAACTCTCTCCGAGGCCTGGCTATGTCACACAGAAAATATGAGCTCCTCGTCATGTGCATATGTGTAAACATTGTCATCGCCTTGTGGAAAAAGCTGTGATTTCGTGATATAGAAATGGGGAGCAGGGGAGGGAGGAGGAACAGGAGGAGGAGGAGGAGGAGGAGGAAGAGGAGAGAAGAACGATGAGAGGGGTAGGAGGAGGGGGATGCAAAGGTGAGGAAGCTGAGGAAGAGAGGGAGGAGGGAAGGAAGAGGAGAAAGAAATAGAGGAGCAGGAGAGGTAAAGAAGAGGAGGGGAGGAGGAGGGGAAGGGAAAGAGGAGGAGGGGAGGAGGAAGAGAGGTTCCCCATGAGGGAGAAGAGGAAAGTGATGGGGAGAAGAGAGAGAGGAGGGGTAGGGAAGGAAAAGGAAGGAGAGGAGAAGGAGTGGAGGAGGAAAGAGAGGAATTGGGGGAGGAGGAAGAGGGAGGACAGAAGGAGGAGGAGGAAAGGAGAGGGAGGAGGGAAGGAGTGGATCAGGGGAGGAGGGGTGAGGGAGGAGGAGGGGGCAAGGAGGAGGAGGAGGAGGGGAACAGAGGAGGAGGAGGAGGTGGGGAGGAGGCGGGGAGGAGCAGGAGGAAAGGAGAGGGAGGAGGGAAGGAGCAAAGCAGGGGAAAAGGGGTGAGGGGAGGAGGGGAGGAGGAGCCCAAGGAGGAGGGACCTCTGGGGAAGCTGGAGCCGGAGACTGTGCTGAACCTTCCTGACACCTGAGGGGTCTGGAGAGCAGCTCTCCTGGTTGGGTCCCAGCAGGCAGCAGGCGGGGAGGGGTCCGAGAAAGTCCCTCAAGGCTCTGCAAGGCAGCGGGGTTCAGCCGGCCTGGGTGGGTCCCCTCTGTGCTCAGTGCCGTGACCTGCCCCTGTGCGGGCAGGAGCCTGGGAGTGTCGAGAAGTGACTCATCCGGATGGCACGTGGCGGGTGGAGAGGGCTGCCAGCTTGGCTCTGCTGAGCCTCCCCAGGCGGCTCCTGGGGGTAGCAGGCCCCCCGGGACACAGCCAGGCCCCCACAAGCTGCCCCAACTGGGCATGACACTGGCTCTGGGTGGCTTAGCCTCTGGGTCCCCAGCCTCCGGGGCAGGGAGCAGGGAGCCACAAACGTCCCCCTGCCCCCAGGCTGGAGCTCCGGGGTCTGGGCCTGTGGTCTTGCCCCTGGGGGCCGCAAGGAGGCTCTCTGGGCCTCTGGTGTCAGGGGGCAGCACCCCGGAAGCCACTCACCCCCGCCCAGCCCTGGGCCTTGGGTTTCATGTGGTTATGGAGGAGAGACCAGGAAAGGCTGGCAGAGATGTTAACATCCTCCAGGGGTCTTTCTCCCCTCCTTAACTGGAGGGAGAGGCAGGAAAGAGAGTTTGTGAGAGGGACCTAGAGGGGTGAGATCTGGGGGTGCAAGTGACCTTGGAAGCCAGGGCAGTGGTCACTCGGGGAGAGCCTTGCACAGTGCTGGGCCTGGTGAGCTGAGAGCAAAGCCGAGGAGTCCCCCAGACTGGGACCCCTTCCCTCCTGTGGAAGGAGCGGCAGGAGCAGCGGAATAAGCTCGCGGCCCTGGTGGATCCTCCGGGTCCAGCTCATGACTGTCCTAGCTCTGCGCCTACTGAGAACAGCCACTGTCGAGGCTCCTTTCCGCTCTGGGCTCTGTGGCTTTGGTCACCGTCGTCAGGAAGTTGCTGGTGCAGCTTTGCGAGGATTTGAACTTGGCTTGTCCCCACCTATGGCGGAAGTGTTCCTCTAATGGGAATCTCTCCCTCAGGCCTCAGGAGGGCTCCTAGGCGAGACCCCAGCAGGCAGCAGCCCTGAGTTGAGTCATCTTTAACTGCAGGTGGGTCTTTCCCCTGGCCAAGCTGCATGGAGCTCAACCATGAGTGCTCTCCCTGGGTGTGTGCTGGGGGCCACGAGGTCTGGAGTCCTGGGACATGGAGCCTTGAAATTCTCTGCAGACATCTGTCCTTGTCTGCTCCTGGCAGGCCTGCATGATAAGATCTATGACTCCACAAGAACACCTGGAAACAGGGCATCTGACTAGGCATCATTGCCTTGCCCAATTGGGTCTAATCCCCGTCACCCCCCTTGGGTCCCCCAATCCCTCCAGGAGTGACCCCTGAGCACAGACCCAGGAGCAAGCCCTGAGCATGACTGGGTTGCCCCCCAACGTAGAAGTAAATAAATAAATAAATATAATGCCATGGGGTGGTAGTAATGCAGGCTGAGGGAGAGAGGGCTTCCTCGTGTACGTGGGGGTGCTAAGATGCCAGGATGGGTTTCGGATGTCCCTCCAGTGTGGAGCAGAGGGCAGTAGGTGGGCCGTGCCCAGTCTCAAGCAGATGGGGGAGGGTGACGTGACTCTGGAGTCTTCCTCACTACGTGGGTGAGAGAATGAAGAGTCACGAGTCTCTCCACGATGAGTCTTCGTGAGGCGACAGATCATACCAGTCACTGGGATGCTCGTATCTGATTCTCAGTGCCCAGCAGGCTTTCTAGAAGGTTCTCAGACCTGGGAGAAGATAGCAGCGGGATCTTGGGGAACCAGCAGTCAGCAGAAGAGCAGGTGTGAGGGGGGCTCAGCGGAGAGGGGGGAAAGGAAGGGGTGCAGGGGGCTGGGCGGGGTCTGTGACTGGGGACCCCTTACCTCCCCTCTGGTTGCTCCAGACTCCAAAATCAACGCATTTTAAATGATTTTACACAGAGAAAAATCTTCCAGGAAAGTATGAAGAGCTCCCTGTCTCTCCTTCCTCAGTGTGCATGAAAAACAGCCGCCACTCACCTGAGCCCCACTCACCTCAACCCCCCCACATCTTATACCCACTCACCTCATCCCCACTCACCTGAACCTACTCACCTCAAGTCCCACACCTTATACCCACTCACTTGAGCCCACTCACCTCAGTCCTACTTACCTGAGCCCTGCTCACCTCATCCCCACTCATGCATCCAACTCACTCATGCATCCAACTCACTCACCTCATCTCCACTCACCTCATCTCCATATACTTCATCTCCACTCACCTCATCCCAATATAACTCATCACCCATTCACCTGAGCCCCACTCATCTCATCCCACTCACCTGAGCCCTGTTCACCTCATTCCCACTCATGCATCCAACTCACTCACCTCATCCCCACTCACCTCATCCCTATATACTTCATCTCCACTCACCTCATCTCCACTCACCTGAGCCTACTCACCTCATCCCCACTCACCTGAGCCCTGCTCACCTCAACTCCCACACCTTATACCCACTCACCTGAGTCCAATCACTTCATCCCCACTCACCCGAGCCCTGCTCACCTCATCCTCACTCACGCATCCAACTCATTCATGCATCCAACTCACTCACCTCATCTCCATATACTTCATCTCCACTCACCTCATCCCCACATAACTCATCCCCCATTCACCTGAGCCCCACTCACCTCATCCCACTCACCTGAGTCCACTCACCTCAACTCCCACACCTTATACCCACTCACTTCATCACCACTCACCTGAGCCCTGCTCACCTCACCCCCACCACCTTATACCCATTCACCTCATCCCTACTCACCTGAGCCCTGTTCACTTCAACCCCCACACCTTATACCCACTCACCTGAATGCCAGTCCCCTCACCCCCTCTCATTTATTCCCACTCACCTGGCCCCACTAACTTGACCTCCCTCTCCTGAGCCTCCCTCACCTGAAGGCTCTCCACCCACATCTGCTTACCTGTAACTGTTACTTCTCTGATTGATGGGAGAAATCTGTTGACCGATGAAAACATCCACTCAACTATCAAGTTCTCTCTGGAGCGCTGCGATGAACCTCACTCACTGTCTCCATTCAGGTTGATAAGCAGACGGGAAATGTGTCTTTTCCTCTGTCTGTCTCCTGGTCTATTTAGTCTGTCAGTCTGTCTACACACCTGTGCACTTTCCTCTTCCCACTCTTCTCTCTATCATTATCTGTGTCCTTAGTTGCCTCTGCTCCGTTACCACCTTTGGCATTATCGTCTATGCATCTTCCACCACCCTCTTTCCGTTTATGTCTCTGCTCGCACACATGCACACACACACACACACACACACACACACACACACACAAGTACCCCTTCCCACACACACACAGTATAGCAGACCCCACTTTCTTCCAGTGCTGGTTTGTGGCTCTGTTCACTCAGAGCCCCGCTACCTACCCACTGCCCACTTCTTTCTGGGCTGGATTTCTGCTGAGTTTCTCGAAAAGGTGGTGGCACATTGCCATGTCAGCTTCTAAATGGGGAAATGAAAAGCCCCAGACCCTATCTTCATCTTTCAAAGTAGTGATGGTCTTCTCAGTGTTCTTTATGGAAGGAAACAAAGGGCGGTCAGACATCCCCAGGTCTCCAGGGCTCCTGGCTGGGAACCCCTGCTTCCTCCTGGCCAGAGGATGGTCTTGTCAAGGGCACCTCCCCTGCACCAGCGCATTCCCAAGACCCCGCATCACTTGGAGAAGGACTTTCATTCTGCAGCAGTAGTAGTAGCAATAATAATACTAATAATTTTTTAAAAGTCCTTAGCCTGAGTCACTCCCTGCAGCCGAAGCCCGTGGAGCTATTCCAGCGAGATCGAATCTGTATGGATTCGACGGAACAAACTGGGAGCTGCTCAGGAGGGGAGAGGCGGGCAGAGCTGGGCCAGCCACAGGTGCCTGGGATGCGGTTCCCACATTCACGGCTCTGTCCAGGCGCAGGCTGGCCTTCTGTGTTCGGTCGCCTGGCAGGAAACTTTGCAGAAAATAGGCTTATTTAATAAGGAGAGACCTTGATCTTTTTCCAGACCCACAATGGAAATTTTCAATAGGAGAAAGTCTGCTTAATAAATGCACTTTGTAAACATTAAATCAAATTCACTCACAGTTTTGTTTTGCTTTTATGCAGCTTTACACAATAGGTTCCATCTGGGGAAAGCCACATTTTCTGGCGGTGGAAGTGAATTTCTTTATTTTATTCCCAGGAAAGTCTGAGATCATCAGTGTGTGTGTGTGTGTGTGTGTGTGTGTGTGTGTGTGCGTGCGTGCAAGCACAGGTGTGTATGCGTGCACACATGTGTGTACATGCGTGCGTATGTATGTGTGTGCGGGAACGTGTGTGTTTGTATGTGCATGTGCCTGTGTGTGCGTGTGTGTATATGTGTGTGTATGTACGTGTGTTTGTGTATGTTTGTGTGTGTGCGTGTGTGTAAACTAGGAGCTCTGAGCTGCATGGAGAGGCTCGAGGGCAGAGGCTCCCCGTGGCAAGTCAGGAGTGCTTTCTGCAAGGGGGTTCCTTTTGGAACACTGCGAGCAGATTCCTAAGGCAGAGATGGAGTGTGGTGGGAAGTTGGGGTCACTGTCGTGGGTCCCTGAGACGACGTCCACACAACGATGTTGTCACCTCCCTGTCCAGCCTCTACGGACCATTAGCCTGGGTCTGGGGGCTGGGCTTTCCCCTCCGCAGGGCACCAGGCTCCATCCCGGATGCACAGCCTCTTCCCCAGAGCCACGCCCCAGTGAGGGCTCCCCCCGCAGTGCTCCTTGCCACAGTGGCTGCGGGCCCGGGCCCCCTGGCTCCTTTCTGGGCCCACTTATCCAGGAAGAGATTCCTTTGGCGTCTCCGTCATCCCAGGCAGCTCTCTTGACTTAATTTGCTTTCCCAGAGACAGGAAAATATTCGTATCCACATCCCAACTCGCAAATTGAATCCAGAAAAAAAGGGCTGAAGTCTGCGGAACTGCTCTGCGGTGGACAAGTCACGGGTCTCTGGTGCATGGAGAGCAACTGTCCTTTGGGGAAAGGGGCTCTTGTCGTCTTCCCTTCCTGCGAGTGCTGAGCTACAGACAGTACCCTGTAACCTGCGGCAGAGAGGGGACTGGCCCAACTTTGGTTTTCCTTTCGATGGGCTCATTTGAATGTGAGCTATGTTTCATGCATCACGAGATGAGGGTGGGACTTCTCCCCCTAGGTGGGTGCAGACCTGCAATGCTCTCTCTCGCTCTCACACACCCCAGCACGGAGGGACTTTCTGGGGCCTCCCCATTCCCCATCTGAAGCCTCCTGTCAATCATGTTAGCGCCTCCTGCTCTCAGACAGTTGGTTATTCTAGAAATAGGTGCTTTCAAGGGGTGGGGGTGCGGTGGAGCCGGTTTATTTTGTTTTTGTTTTTTGGTTCTTCCCCCTTGCTGATTTCCCTTGCAGCAGCAATAATAGGACAGACGCACCATTTTTCAAAGCGGCAATCCAGCTCTCTGGTGGGTCTGAACAACTCACCTTTCGGCCTCGTCGTTTACTCGCTGGGGAGCAGGATTCTTTTCTCTCGCCTTGTAAACTAGCTCGCCTGTCACATTATCGCCTAATTGGGAACACAAAATAATAAATAATTTAACTAGGAAGTTGGCCGTCTAGAGAGGGAGCAGAATAAAGCAGAACCCAGAGAGAACCAGCATGTCACTCAAGAATCTGAAGCACCAGAGCTTTAAATACTGTGTGCGGGGTTAAGGGAGGATGGCTCAGTGGTGGCAGCCCTGTCTTGCAGGCATGATCCCTGCCACCAGCCCGCGGGTCTAGTTCTCGCCCTGGGGCCCTTGCACTGAGGATCCTTGTGTCCAAAGGGTCTCCAGCGAGCAAGGGCTTGAACATCTGGAGTAAGGGTATGGCATGCATGAGGCCAGGGAGAATGACCTGGGCACTGAAGCTTTAGCAGCAGAAAGAGGGGAAGAGGAAAACATGAGAGACACAATCCAACAGAGACGAGGCCACGGGCTTTGCCGCTCCTGCATCCACAGGATGCAGGGTAAAGCTGAGACGAGGCCTTCTCTGCTTCTGTTTCTTGCCTCCAGACGGTATGGTGGCCTTGTGGGCCTGAGGCAGGGCGACAGGTGCTGCCCGAGGGCTGCAGGGAGCTACGACAGGAAGCTTGGCAGGGCCCCAGAAGCCAGGGTTGGCTTGGAAATCGAGGTGTTAGGGACAGAGAGAGTCAATGTACTTTTGGCCACGGATTGATGTTTGGGCTCCCCTAGGGCTGTTCAGGGCTCACCCCTGGCTCTGTACTTGGGTCGGTCACTCCCAGCTGGGCTCAGTGTGCCAAGGACAGAGCTCGGGGCTGCCGGGTGCAAGGCCAGTGCCCTACTCGCTGTAGGATGGGTGCTACGGCTCTGTCCAGAGTTTGGCCATTAAGGAAAGGGCTGGGCTAAGGAGAAAGAGGCTTTGGAGAGGGACGGGCTCCTGTATTGTCTCCGCAAAGGCCAATGGGACAGTGCTGGAAGGTGTTTCTTGAACGGGGGCCAGGCTGCAGTGGATGCACATGCAGGGAGGCAGCCGGAGACTCCCATGAAAGCCTGGGGTGCAGGCAGGGGGTTCAGCCTCTGCTGGGCAGCCCCCTCTGCCCTCCTCGGGGCCCACCCTGTTGCCAGGCCCTTAGCATGGAAAGACAGGATGGGACCGCAGCAGGATGTCTCTGCTGGGGCTTCCTGTGCTCCCTGCTACCCAGAGCTCTGATCCCTGGACACCTTCTAGGAGGTCCTCATTTCATCCTCTGCACCACACTGTGGAGAGTCCCAGAGACGCCCCCAGACTCCACTCATCCAAAGCCTTCCCAGCTCGAGAGTCAGCCCGACTCCTACAGTGGGTCTCTCCAGCTCCAAATCTGGGGTCAACACTCACAGCTATGCACCAGGGGGCCCCAGCACAGAGCGAGCACAGAGCTAGCCGCTGAGCTGGCCTGCAGCAGTCTGTCCCCTGCCCCTTTCAGGGATGCTGAGACATGGAGCTCAGACCTGTGTGTGCCTGATGGTGGCTCAGAGACATTTGGGCCCCACGTGTGCCTGGGGCCCAGACCCCTGGTTGGTCCCATCCTGTCTTTCTGCGCTGAGGGCCTGGCCACAGGGTGGGGCCCCAGGAGGCCAGAGGGGACTGCTCAGAGGCTTCTCAGAGCCACGGTGTGTCTCGCACTCCCTCATTTTCCTGCCCTGAGGCTTTGCGCCAGCCTGGGGCCCCTCTGCCTCAGTGCCTGTGGGTCCCGCCTGCTTCCCCAGAGCTCCTGAGTAGAGATTCCCCTCATTGCCGGAGATGGAGGGAGCCCAGGTGAGGCGGACGACGGAGCAGAGTAAGTGTCCTCCCTCCT
>JAOXYA010067792.1:0-11683 GCA_028565675.1 Sorex palustris | reverse complement strand
CTCTCTCTCTCTCTCTCTCACTCACACACACTCACACACTTTCCTGTATTTCCCTGTACTCTCCATCCCTTCCCAAGCTGGATCCAGCCTCCTTTTTTGTCACACATGGTGCATGCACGCGCATATATGTGCGTGTGTGCACACACACACACACACTCACACACACACACAACAGTTGTACAGAGCTCAGGTGTCCACCGATACCTGTCCTTCCTTTCACTGAGAAGCCAGGTCGGGGACACACAGAGGCAGAGTCTTGTGCCACCCTTTGTGATGGATTTGGAGGCTGCCGTCCCTGCGATTGTCCAGTGACTGCATGGTTGGAACAAAACCAGGCTCCACCCAGGTGCGCGCTGGATAGCTCAGGGCCCACCCTTGGGGCAGGCTAGAGCCTCCACCTCGCCTAGGAAGCACCTGAGTGCCGCTAGAGGGCGCCCTGGGCCCTCTGCAGGGGACTCACCTCCGCTCCCAGCTCTGCGCTTGCACGGAGCCCCAGGTCTGGAAAACGGGTTTCTTGCTCATAAATCGTCTGGGTGAGAGCCAAAAGGCCCCTTTTGAAACAGTTCCTGCCCTTCTGAGTAGCTGCCTGGCTGAACCGTGGGGGCTGGTGCCAGGAGGAGGGGCCGGGGGCTCTGATGAGCCTTTCTGTCATTGCCCGCGTCTTAAGTTAGGGCTGCTCGGCCCAGCGCCCTGTCTGCAGGGGGCCCCAGGCAGGGGTGCTACGTTTCCAGCAGAGCCGGACGGAGCTCCCCAGAGGGACGGCTGATGGCCACTGTGCTTATGTAACCGAAAGATCCTTTTATACCACAGACTCGCCTTCCAGAGTATCATTTTTTACATCTTGGGAGATTTTGTTTGCAGGATTTGTTTTATTAAAGGAAAAGGGATGCAAGCGTTGGCATTGTCAGTGTGCCTGGGCCGGGGAGCCGGTCCCGGGCACTGGCGGGGCCCAACAGCAAACCCAGCTCAGGAGAAGCTGGATTTTTCCTCTGCCAGATGACAGGAGTGTGAGGCCCTGAGCAGGGAAGTGACCCTCAGCTTCCCGCGGGTCTGGGCACCCTCAGAGCTGGTGCCAGCATCTTCCCTGGTGCTTCTCTCCTGCTCTCCGTCTGCCTGTCTCTCCCACCCACTCTCCCGAGGCAGGGTCCAGCTCCCCATCCTGTCTCATACGGTGCACACACACACACACACACACACACACACACACACACACTTCCCTACTCCCCATCCAAACTCCGAGTGGGGTCCAGATCCATTTCCTGTGCTGCTGGTGGCATGGGGTATGCTATCACCCTCACAGTCTGGGGTGACATCACCCCGGGGAACCTGGGCCCTCACTGCTGTGCGTCAGCACAGTCCCCCACTTTTTTCAGGCCAGGGGCCTGGAAACAGTGCCTCAGCTTGGGCATGAACCAGGCATGAGCCTCATCTGGGTGGAATTCCCGGCAGCACGCTGTCCCCCAAGAACCCGCGGGGGCTTACCCTCAAGGTGGCCCTGGTAACCGCCAGTACCAGAGTCTGGGCAGCGCCACATTTGCTGCTGTGATCCCCAGGGCCACCTGAGCTCTGCTTTCCCCCACGCCCCCCAAAAGAATGGAGGCTTCCAGAGCCCACTGCTGGCCCCAGGACTGTCCTGCTGAGAACAGAAATGGCAGGGCACCTGCCCTGGGGACCTCTGCCTCCAGGACTTTGCTGGGGCAGTGAGGTCAGGACACTTCTCTGGGGCTGGCACACGGAGCCCTCACCTGGGCCTTGGTCCAGGAACCAAGTCTCATGATGGCCTTTGACCCACCTCAGGGCCTGTGAGGTGAGAGTTCCGCTGGCCTCTCCCACTGTCCCCTACCGGCCTTGGGCCAGTGACCAGCCAGCAGGAGGACTTTTCCCAGTACTACTTCGTGCAGTGGGGTGCTGGCCAAGTGCCTTCCTGGCACTCAGTCCTCCATGAGGCCCGGAGCTGGGATACTTTGCACAAGTTCCTCCTGACAGTGCTCAGAGGCTACAACCAGGCCACCCGTGCCACGAGCCTGGGTGAGCAGTGACAGGTGGCTTAGCCTCCTGCCACCAGCTGCTTTCTGGTGTATTTGCTGCTGGTGCCAGGAGTTAGGGGGCGGCCAGCACCTTCCCCCTTTTGAGGTCTGAGCACTTCCTTTTCCACGCAGGTTCTACAAGCCAGGGCAGAGCACTTGGAGCCAACACAGAGGTGAGAAACTGAGACATCCCCAGCTTGGGGTGCCAGGCTGGGGCTGCCCGATGCCGGGGGCCGCATCTGGACAGTGCTGGGCACGTCATGCAGCTGGTTCCCCCTTCCCACCTCCTTTTGCGGCTGCCCAGAGGGGTGGCCACCTCATTGATGACCTCATTTTACATCGAAGGAAACAGACAACCAACCCCAAGTGGCTCGCTAGGGATGGGCAGAGCCGCTGGCCAGGCCAGCTCTAACCTCCAGCCTGAGCTGGTGAGGCATGAAAAACAGGGCAGATGGCACCAGGTTCTAAAATAAGGAGGGAAAAAAATACCTCGATTATGTAACAGGACAATCTGTAAGCATATGCTGAGAAACAATCTCAGGCGGCCACGGAAGCTGCGCCGCCCCCCCAACCCCCAGGGCTGGGGGTCTCCTGCATGCTCCCCTGGGGAGAGTCTGCCTTCATGGGCCATTCTGAGCGGGCGCTCCCCAAGATTCCTAAGCCCAAGTCTCGAACCCGATAAGGGGGTCGTGGGAACCCGTGGGCCAGGAGGGCTCAGGGACTCTGGTGGGGATGAAGCAGACGCACTCCAGAGAACCCAGCCCTCCTGGTGCGGGCGGGCATTCAGCAAGGGAGAGGCAGCTGCAGAGTAACACCTGCTGGGTGTGACCCAGGGCCTGGGGGAGGGCTGCCTGGACCCCCAGAAACACAGAGAGGAAAGGGGGGGCTCTGATCCCCTCAAGGGCTGGCCAGGAAACGCATGACTTCCTAAGAGGGCAAAACTAATGCCACAACAAGCTGCAGCCAACACTAAGTCTCAACTGGGCCTCAGTTTCTGTTTCCCCGAAGCAGGCCTTGGAGTTTCTGGTAGACTCCCAGTAGAGTAATTTGCCAAGATAAGGAATTGGGCAGTTGGGTCTGGCCAGTCATGAGGGGGTCACTGTGCCCTCCTTAGAAACTGTTACTAACCATTGTCTAATTGCTGATCACTGTTGTAATCGGGCCAATGCTAAAAATAGACCAGTATATCAATTGCTTCTTAACTCTGAACCCTATAGAAACCGCTTGTGATTTGGAGTCGGGGTCCTTGTGAAGACTCCACTGCATTGGATGAGACTCGGACCCTAGCTCAAGCTAGCAATGGCTCAGGCTAGTAATCAAGCTCCTTTGCTTCTGCATTATCGTGTGTGGACTCCGTCTCTCTGCCATTGAGGATCTGAAACTCAGGCACAAGGGCCCGAGGGAAAAGTTACTCAGGCTCAAGTGCCCGTCTCAAACTTAGCCCCCGCATCCTGACTCTGACCCAGAGTTGCACACAAGCCAGATTCAGGGAAACGGCCAAGTCGGGTTCAAGTGCCTCCCGGTTGGAAGCCTTGGTCTGCAGGCTCACATGGCTCTCTGAGCAGCAGAGGACCTGGGACGGGGCTGGCCCCTCCATGTCTGCACAGGTGCCCTCACTCCTGATGCAGTGCTCCTCACAAACTGGCGGTGAGAACAGCTCCACCCCCACTCAACAGACAAGGAGCCGGAGCCTGGACAGGTGGGGCCCTCACCTGAGATCACAGGACCAGGGCACCAGGGCGCAGGGCACCATGTCCCGCCCAGCTCTGTGGAGATTCGAAAAGGCGCATCGATGTCCACTTCCACTGGCCCTCAGCTTTACAGCCACGGGGGAACATGGTCACCGGCTTTCCTTGCGCCTCACCTTCAGCAAGAACACAGCTGAGACCGGGACCGGCCGGGCCTGTGCCTCGATGGTCTGTGGGGAAGGAGCAAGGGGCAAGGAGGGACCCCCGGGCCCCCTGGGATTGGGGCTGAGCCCCAGCCTGGCCTCAGCCCCAGTGAGGAGCATTTAGAGGAGAGTGTGAGCGGGGAACCCCTTCAGGGAGCACGGATCCCAGAAATACCTCCGAGAGAATTAATTATGCCACAAAATGTGAGGCTGCTCCCACTTATCAAATTACAGACGAGCTTAATTACCTCTCGCTGAGGAGTCACGCAGGGCGGCACTGAACAAGTACCCGCTGCTGCCAGAGTCTCTGCCAGACCCTGCCGACCCTCCAATGAGCAAGTGCGGCCTTGGTGAGGGGCACCGGGCACTCTCCTCACCTCGTCCCCCACCTCCTGCAGCTGTGCCCTCCCTCTGGAGGGCCCTGCCAGGCCTTCTGGCCTCAAGATCTGTTCCAAGCCCGCTCTGTCCTGGTCACAGGGTGCCGGGTTGGGTCATCGATGTGACAGAAGGTGCCCGGAAACTGCAGCAGCCGAGCACAAGCCTTCGGGGTAGGGGGATGGGTGATAACAGGCCCCAAGGAGACCGGGTCACGTTCCCGCCACCCGGGCAAAGGGCAGCAGGACCCAGGGGACTGGGGAATGTTCCAGGACATTCTGAAGGACATTGTTAAGGTCCCTGCAGGCCGGCAGGATGGACAGACCTTCCTGAGGGAAGATGACGGTGGGGAGGCCCGCAGTCATGGCAGGGGGCTTTGGTAGGGCCGCAGGCGCCCTCAGGGCCAGCTGCTCAGTGAGGGGAAGCGTGGTGCCTCCCCCACCCTCACTCTTTGCATGCCTCACTAGCTGATTCTCCCCTTATTCGATGGCTCAGAAGGGCCACCGGACATCAGGGCCAGGCAGCCCCGAACTCACTTTCCAGGCTAGGAGGCCAGAAAGGCCAATTCAGGGGGACGAGGGCTCCGACTGGAGGCGGATGTGAAAGGTTCTATTCTGCCAGGCAGAGTGTAAGGACCAGGCTGAGAGATAGGACAGTGGGTAGGGTGTGTACGGTGCATGCTGCTGATCGGGGCTTGATCCCTGCATCCACTATGGTCCCCTGAGCACAACCAGATATGGCCCAAAAATGAAGAAGGAGAAAGAGGGGAAGGAAAAGGACGATGACTGATAATAATAATCACCGTGTCACTGTCCTCCCATTGTTCATCGATTTGCTCAAGTGGGCACCAGTAATGTCTTCATTGTGAGACTTGTTACCGTTTTTGGCATTTCGAATATGTCACGGGGAGCTTGCTTTGCGGGTGGAATACTCTCGGTAGCTTGCTGGGCTCTCTGAGAGGGGCAGAGGAATCGAACCTGGGTCGGCTGCTTGCAAGGCAAACACCCTACCCGCTATGCTATCGAGCTCTCTGCCCCAATAATAACAACAACAACAACAACAATGATGATAATAATAATAATAATAGTGAGGGTGACAAACATTTTCCATCTACTCACCATCTGATCTGTCCTCTTTCTCACCCAGCCTCGGGGCCTCAGAACAATGGTAGATCTGAGTGGACTGAAGGGGCAGTAAACCTGCTCTTAATCATTTTTCCCTCAGAACTCATCATTTTGCTCCTTGGGGAGCCCTCAGGACTTTCTCAAAGGAAAAGAATTAGCAAGTTCCTTTCTGGGAAGGCCCCACTGGGCTCTACCTCACTGCCCACACTGTGAGGCGGCCAGGCCAGGGGCGCTCACCCCCTGAAGAACACGCTGGCAGGTGATCCCTGGGGTGTGGGACATGAGGGGCAGGTGTGTGGTCTGGAGGCTGGGGGTGGATCACCCTGTCATGAGGCGAAGACACGGAGGTGGGGCCCACCTCAAAGAGAGCCACCAATGGAGGTTCTCAGCTTCAAGAGTTGTTTCCTATGAGGCTGAGTGGATGGCTGAAGGGGGCTTTGTCCACGGGGAAGGGCAGATGTGGTGGGCTCCCTGAGGGGGCAGCACCGGGAAGGAGCCATTTGGGCCTTTGGTTCCCAGATGCGGCATGTGGGAATCTCTTGGGAGCTGGTTAGAAAAACAGCGAGTCCAGAGGGGAGGGACTGGGTTTCTAAGAGGAGAGCCAGGAAAAGGTGAGCGGCAGTAGCGCCAGGTAGGGATGGGGGCACCTGAAATCCAGGGCTCCCACCCCGCCCACCTTCCAGGTCTCCTACCAGAGCCAGCACATCTGTGACTGGGGAGGACACTGCCCCTTGGGAGCTTTTCTCGGGGAGCCCCGCGAATCCAAGAGGCTTGAGTACTTGGTTCAGGAGCCCCAGAGTAGAGAGGTGCAGGTGAGCTTTTCTTGCCGGGTCAGAGACTTTGGGGAGAAGAAAAGGGTTAGGATGGAGCGTCTGGGGCTGGAGCGATACTACAGTGGGGAGGCCTTTTGCCTTGCATGCGGCCAACCCAGGATCAATCCCTGGCATTCCATAGGGTCCCCTGAGCACCACCAGGAGTAATTCCTGAGTGCAGAGCCAGGAGGAACCCCTGAGCATCATTGGGTCTGAGCATCACTGAGTGTGACCCAAAAAGCAAAAAGAAAAAAAAGAGAGAGAGAATTGAAAGAACGAAGCTTCTGCAGTGCCCACAGAGATAGCAGGGTCACCTGGTGTGGATGCAGTAGCCCAGACCTGCCCGTTCATTCTCATCAAGTCTCCGTGCTGACTGTGCCACTGTGCCCTTCGGCAGTCAGTGCCTGTCCTGTGTCATTCCAGCCAGCCCAGAGAGGTGGGGGAGGAGGCTCAGCCCTGTTCGGCCGGCCGAAGGCCGAGTTCCAGTCATACTTCCCTGCACTCAGGTGCAGACCCAGCTCCTTCGGGTGACGGCCGAAAAAAGCCGCAACTTCCTTCCTTGCTTTTCGGGCTCAGACCTGACCATTCTTAGCGCTGCCTATGGCACTGCCCACAATAAAGATATTTCCCAGCCTCCTTGCAGCTGTGGGCAGTCACGGGACTATGCTTTGATGAAATGGGATCTAAGCAGAAACTTGAGTGCAATCACTTCCAGAACCTTCCATGGGGGAGCTCACTATTGGCTCTTTTCCCCATTGCATTCCACTGCCTGGGGCTTGGCCTCTGCTCCTTGAAATAGGACGTCAAGGCCATATACAGCACTGCCGCCACACAGTGTCTGGGGGTTGCGGGGGGTGGGGGGGGCGAATGCATCTGCCGTGAACTCTGACCTTTGTTTGAATCCCCAGCACCAGATATGGTCCCCCGAACACCATCAAGTGTCATCCCAGAGCACAGAGCCAGAAATAAGCCCTGAGCACCACTAGGTGTGACCCCAACACACACACACACACACACACACACACACACACACACACACACACACACGAGAATGTCTAGGTTCGATGCACTGGGATGAACAATTTTGTTCATCCATCCAGCTTTTGTGTGAGATGATTTTAATGTCTGTCTTTCTGCCATGCCTGCTCTTTGGGGCTTATTCCTGTGCTAGCAAACCAAATCCTGCCTAATGAGGGCCCAATTGGACAGGAGATGGAACGCTCAGCCGTGAACAGGGACCACACTGGACAATCACAGTCATGAGCCTTTTATTGAGCTCTTCCTCCTGGACGGGCCCGGGGTTAAACCCTTTATATGCATTATCCCAGTTGATCCTCCCCACGTTACTCTGAAGCAAGATGTATAATCCCAATTTTATAGATGACTAAACTGAAGCTAAGGTTTAAATAGCTTTCCCGGCCAGTCAGAAAGGGACCGGCTTCAGAGTCAGACAGTTGGACTGCTGGCCACGAGCACTGGCCATTGTTCAGGCACTGAGAAGGGTCCCAGGCAAGCTGGCCAAGGCCCCCCACCCCACCCCCTTGCAACCCCCCAATTTTGAGTGGTTCTCCAGGATCCCTGGCTTGGCCAAGAGAAAGAGCAACGATATACACCAGGCTGGCATAGTGCAAAACGGATTCTAAGTCAGGCAGACACCTGGGCCACACAAACCATAGTCCTGATTCCACGGACAATATTGAGTGGTGCCTGGGACTGAACCCAGATTGCCCACATGCAAGCAAGACCTCACTTACCATTGTGGTATCGCTCCAGCCCCCTTTGGGGGGTTTTAGTTATGTGCCCCCCAGGTTCTCCTGTCCCCCTGGTACACTCAGCAGCCCCACACTGGGAAATCATCTGCAGACCCCCAGCGGGAGGCGCATGTTAGTGGCTCCCCGTGATGGGCTGGCCGCCAGCATCCCATACAGGTTTCTAGGCTTCGTGAGGCCACAGACCAAAGCAGAAGGGCACACTGTGCCCTGCCCTGACCAGGGAGGCTTAGACAACATGGTGGGGTCTCAGCGAAGTCTCCTTTCCCTCAGGCACCAAGCTGGGTCCCTGTCACTCCCCTCCTGGGTGGATAGGACCTCATCCATGCCCCAGCCAGGGTCGGGGGACTGTCTAGCTGTCTGCTTGCTCTTCAGCCCAAGCTGGCTCTGACTCCTGCACAGCACTGTGACCGGAGACACTAACAATGACTGGGGCTTTATTTGCCTTGGGGAGGAGGTGGTGTCTGTCTCTTGTGGGTCCTCGGCAAGCCCCTGCTCTTGGTGCTCACTGACGCAGCAGGAAGTCATTTCCTGGCGTCCACTCAGGCGTTTACTGGGCGCAGCGCCTCTGAAACACCCCACCAAGGAGCCTCATCTTCAAAGGAGATCAGGAGGGGCCAGTTTGCTCTGACAGCATATGCACCCCCCTTGCCCCGAGCTTGATGAGTACAACCAGGGGGATCCCTGAGCACCGCAGGGGTGGCCCAGGTGATCCCTGGCACCTCGGCCCCCTGCAGCATCACATCCCAGACCTTTGGCCCAGTTGACCAAGAAGGTCTGGGCGAGCCCCAGCCCCTCTGAGCTCGCTTGGGAGCCCCACCCATCCCCAGTTGGAGATTAGGAGACCTCTCGTCCCCTCTCAAGTTTGTTGATTGCAACTGTGTCCATACATTTCCCTCTTGAGATGGTGTGGGCTGGGACCACATTTAGTGGTGCTCAGGGCTTACTCCTGGCTCTGTGCTCGGAAGTCATTCCTGGCAGTGTTCAGGGACCCTTGGTGGTATCTTATGCCATGCAAAACAAGCACCTTACTCTGTGTACTATCTCTCGGGTCCTCCCCAGCCTCCTTCCTAAATGGCCTAGAGGCGAAGGAAGGTTCCAGCACTCTCTGATGCCTCTGAGAGCTGGCGACGTAGGTGCTGAGTGGGGCCTGCAGTGGAGGTTGGGTTTACATAATCCTCATTTATTTTAACCAATATATAGTTTTTCAGGGTGGTTTTGGTTACATTCCTCCATCTCTTTGCACGTCACTGTCCCCACGTATACGGTAAACAGCAGCTCTTTCAAGAGTCTCTGTCTGAACAGATGCCGATCAGGGTTTTGTTAGATGATTCCCAGGATGAGCTGGAAAAACAAGTTAGAAAGTCCAGAGCAATAGTACAGCAGACAGGGCATTCGCCTTGCATGCAGCTGACCTAGGTTTAGCCCCTGGAACCCCATATGGTCCCCTAGACCTCCAGGAGTGATCCCTGAGCGCAGAGCTAGCTAGGAGTAAGCCTTAAGCATTACTGGGTGTGGTCAAGAGCGAGTGAGAGAGCGAGCGAGCAAGAGAGAGAGAGACTGTGTCTGCCATAGAGGCAGGATGGGTGGGAGGGTTGGCAGGAGGAAAACTGGGAACATTGGTGGTGGGAAATGTGCATTGGTGAAAGGATAGGTATTGGAATAATGTATGACTGAAACCCAAACATGAACAACTTTGCAACCGTGTACCTCACAGCAATTTAGCTAAAAGAAACCAGACTCACCCCACACACAAATAAGTGGCTAGTAGCCACCTTGGCCGATGTGATGAACACATCATTGATCCTAACCTACCAAATAGAGAAATTTAAATGGGGGAGTGCATTTCCTGACTTCATCTTCTCATTCTATTTTGACTTCATTGCTTTGCCTATTCAATATCACCTCTATTCTTAGACTAGGGTAGCATTATATTCCATGCCTACCTGCCATTCTTATATATGTAATCCAATCTCAAAGGCTTTCAAAATTAGATCATGGAAATTGCTACTGTTTGTGGCAAAATTGCTAATAAATTCCATCTAAAGCAATAGAAATTTGGAATTGTTCTAGACTTTCAGCTCTTCAGGGGTCATGCAGGATGGCCAGTACACATATTTCTTAGAAAATATAAAGTTGGGTTGGGGACTCTGTCAAATCTGTTCCTTAGTCTGTGACTATGAATAGAAGTTCCTTTTGGTCAAATGTCTTTCAAGTTTATTTGCAAAAATAATTTCAAAGAAAAACGTGTGGAGCACCCTGCTACTCCAGTTCCCACCCCATTCCCTGCCCTCATGCCCTGCTAACTTTCAAAATGTAGATTCTGTTGGACTGGAGTGATAGCACAGCAGGTAGGGCGTTTGCGTTGCAAGCAGCCAACATGGCTGACCCAAGTTCGATTTCTCCGCCCCTCTCGGAGAGCCCGGCAAGCTACCCAGAGTATCTCACCCGCACGGCAAAGCCTGACAAGCTACCCGTGACGTATTCAATATGCCAAACACAGTAACAATTGTCACAATGGAGACGTTACTGGGCCCGCTCAAGCAAATTGATGAACAATGGGAAGACAGTGACAGTGAGTCTTTAAATACAATTCTTGACTTATGATGGTGTTTTGATAAATCCATTGGAATCTGAAAACATCTTAATATGAAATATAATTAAGGGGGCTGGGGAGATAGCCCAGTAGCTAGGGTGTTTTCTTTGCACACAGCTGACCCAGGTTCGATTCCCAGCATCCCATATAGTCCCCCTGAGCACTGCCAGGAGTAATTCCTGATTGCAGAGCCAGGAGTAATCCCTGAGCATTGCCGGGTGTGACCCAAAAAGCAAACAAACAAACAAACAAACAAATAAAAATTAATATGCCTAACTTACTGAACATGGTAGCTTAGCCAATCACATCTTAAATGTTCTCAGAACACCTACAGTAGCCTACTGGTGTACATAACTATACAAAACAAAGCTTTTTTTGTTTGTTTATTATTGGCCTTGGAAAAGAGAAAAATAAAAATTTAAAGTGCAATTTTGGACAGAGAGGAGGAGGTGTGGGAAAAGGGGGGGGAGGAAGTACCTGTCATAGAGCCATAGAGGCAGGCTGAAGGTGGTGGTGGGAGGGAAACTGGGGTCATTAATGGTGGGAAATGTACACCAGGTGGAGGGATGGGTGTTGGATCATTGTGTAACTGAAACCTGATCATGAACAGCTTAAGTAACTATGTATCTCACGGTGACTCAATTTAAAAAATCACTGTCACTGTCCTCCCATAGTTTTATCAATTTGCTCAAGTGGGCCCAGTAACATTGTGAGACTTATTACTGTGTTTGCCATATCGAATACATCATGGGTAGCTTGCCAGGTTTTGCCGTGAGGGCGAGATACTCTAGGTAGCTTGGTGGGCTCTATGAGAGGGGCAGAGGAATCAAACTCAGGTTGGCCATGTGGGCTGCGTGTAAGGCAAACACCCTACCCACTGTGCTATCGCAACAGCCGAGTTAAAAAAATAAAAATTCATTTTTATTTGTGAGAAAAAAAATCCTGTTAAAAACCTCTGAAAAGAAAGTATCATGCTAAGTGAAATGAGTCAGAGAGGGATAGACATAGAAAAATTGCATTCATCTGGGGGATATAAAATAACAAAATATGAGATTAATACCCAAGAATAGCTGAGACCAACACCAGAAG
>JAOXYA010067782.1:0-11683 GCA_028565675.1 Sorex palustris | reverse complement strand
ATAAACAATATTGAACAAGGACAAACTCTTGGATCTTTGCAAACAGATTATCAAACAGTGTGGGGTGTGGGAGGGATACTGGGACCCGTAGTGGTGGAAAATCGGCACTGATGGAGGGATGGGTGTTTGATCACTGTATAATTGAAACCCAAGCACAAAACTTTGTAAATCTACAACTGTACCTCATGGTGTTTCACTAATAAAAATTGAAAAAAAAATATAGTATGTTCTCAACATAGGTCTTCTTGGTTATCTGAGGAAATTTATAATCCACTCAGAATAAAGTTTTGAAATACACAAATTAAACTTGGTAGGATTACCAAAGAAAAAACATGCAAATATTAAAAAACTTGTGAAGTGATGTTTTATTAGCATCAGATATTAATATTAATGAATAAGATCTAGTAGTAACCCAATAATAGCAATTTTTAATATAAGAGATATTTTAAGTATATTTAATAAATAAAATGTAAAATAAAATATGCTTTGAAAATTTTGGCAGTGGGGGGCAGATATTGGGCCACACTCAGCAATGCTCAGAGCTTTCTCCTGGCAGGCCCTGGGATCATTTGGAGTGCCAGGAATGGAACCAGGTGTGCCAAATACAAGGCAAACACCTTCCTTGCTGAACTATCACTCTGGCCCTACTTTGAAAATTTCAGATGCTTATTTTGATTACATTATCAGAAGTCTATTAAACAGTGTATTTCCTATACTTGTAATAAAAATAAAAATCAACTATCCATGAGGAGTTAGTTTAAAAATGTGTATTTATATTTTTTTTACATTCTTAACTTCGGTGGTGGGATTGATATTGGAACACTGAATGCCCATAACCACTGTATCATGAACAACTTTATAAACCAGAGTATTTAAAGAAGTGAAAAAATAAAAGTAAAAGAATTGGTAAGAACTTCTGAGAACAACACACAAATAATTTGTCGATTTGACTACATTAAAGTTCAGATATTTGGTTCATTGACGCTCACTAGACTTTAAGAAAGGAAACAGACTGGGGGAAAGTTCTGCACTCTCCGAAACCAACAAGGGTATTGACATCCAGAACATTCCAGAAATTTCTGGATGTCAATAAGAAAAAGAGATAGCCCGTAAAAGATGGGCGAAAGGTGTGAAGAGGCAGTTCACAGAAGGAAAGTCTTGAATAAAGCATAAGTTTATGGTGGAACACTGGCTCTCATTTGTAATGAATAATTGGAAATTTTAAAATATCAATGAAATAGATAAGACTTGGACCAGCCCTCTTCCTATAAATAGAAAGCTATTACTTCTTGGCAAGGATGTGAGAAGACAGGAAACTTCCTTCACTGTTGATAGAATATAGGATTATATAACCATTCTGAGAACTGTCTAGTGGAGCTGAAAGAAGGAGCATGTGTATCCTGACTCAGCCCCACTCTCCTGAAGATATGAGTAGGACTCTGGCATTCTGTTCCTTAAGAGCTTACACTTGAGCAACTTTTATCTCAGCATTGTTATAATACTTCAGTGGTATAAAGTAAGGGCAGCTTGAAGAGAAGATGCATACTAATGGACATACATCTGGAAGCATCTACTACCATAAGGTGTGACAAACTATGCACAAAAAAAAAAAATCAATCCAGAGGGCTGGAGAGATAGTATTACCAGTAGGCCAGGTGTCTTACAGATGGCCGACCCAGTTTCAGTTCTCAGCACAACATATGTTTCCCCAAGCACTTCAAGGAGTAATCCCTGAGCACAGAGCCAGGAGCAAGCTCTGAGCACCATAAGGTGTGGCCCCAAATCCAAAAAAAGAGTCTGGTTTGATGTGACTAAAATCCATAGTTTCCTAACCCCCTATAATACTTATGTAATGTAATGTAATGTAATGTAATGTAATGTAATGTCCCTCCTGTTGTTCGTCGATTTGCTTGAGCGGGCCCAGTAACGTCTCCATTGGAGACTTTTGTTGTTACTATGTCTGGCATATCAAATACGTCACGGGGAGCTTGCCAGGCTCTGCCGTGTGGGCGAGATACTCTCGGCAGCTTGCCGGGCTCTCCGAGAGGGGTGGAAGAATCGAACTCAGGTCAGCCACGTGGGCCACGTGCAAGGCAGACGCCCTACCCGCTGTGCTATATATTAGAAGATGAATACCCATGGCTAGGGAAAACAAGGGATAGGAGGACTGGTCAGTGGATGGAACCAACCCCAAGTGTGTTTGGGGATGAGGGTGGGTAAGAGAGAGAAGAGACCAGGGTGACAATAATAGCTGGGAAGGATCACGGTGGACAAGAGCTGAGGGTTAAAAGTTCTCAAGGGATATTCTGGATAAGATTTTAGTATCAGTATTGAAAACCACAATGCCCAAAAGGAGAGAGAGAGGAGAGAGAGAGAGAGACAGAGAGAGAGAGAGTTTGCCAGAGAGAGAGAGAGAGAGAGAGAGAGAGAGAGAGAGAGAGAGAGTTTGCCATAAAGGCAGGCTGGGGGTTGGTGGGTGTGATGGGAGGGACCCTGGGGTCACTGGTGGTGGAAAATGTGCTCTGGTGGAGGGACGGGGGTTGGAACACGGTATGATTAAAACCCAATCAGAAACAGCTTTGTGAATAATAATAATAATAATAATAGTAGTAGTAGTAGTAGTAGTAGTAATAAATGGTCCTGAATTCAACAATTTTGTGAAAAGACTCTCTCCCTTTCTGGAAACCGTCCTGGGTAACTTGCTAAGATGCGGAAATCGAACGGGAGACAGGCCAGCCTCGTGACTCAGTGATTTTATAGTCACTTTACACGTTACATTTAGGTGATATCTATATCGCCTAGTACATCTTCTCTCTGTTGCATTAACTATCACACCCACAGAGAAGAAATCGGACGTTATATATTGCTCTTTTCAAGCACGCATCAATCTGGTGACCCGATTCCCCGTTTTAATGGACTATTGATTAGATAAATGATTGATTAGAAACCTTGGCCTCTGCAGATGAAAGCCAAGCAGGCGCTTTAGAATCCTTCCCCCAAAAGAGCCCTGAGACATCTTTTTAGCTCCGCGCTCACTTCCCTGCCATGCAGTCACCATAACAAAACCACTCAGACTGCGAGCTCCTAAGAGTTTCCCCCAACTTGAAGAGGAAGAACCTAAGAATCTGGAAAGAGTCCTCTCCAAGGACCTAGCAAGAGTCCACGGGTTACTGCCCTGCTCCCTGCCCACTGAGCAAACCCTACCACGGGCTGTGGCTAACTGTACAGAGCTGGTTTGGGCCGCCATGGCGGGGGTTGGGGAGTCAGGAAACGCCCTCAATTATTTCACAGACCCCGCCTCAGGCCTGGCCCCAGAACACACAAGGTCCAGAAGGAAAGGTCACTCAGGAAAGGAGATACCCCGCGTGTCCGCGAAGTAGCTGTGATGTTCACAAGCGCCACCGGGTTGCAGAGAATAAATCATCTCTTTAATGTGTACAATGCCTCCGCTGCAATTCGAGTACTTTTAAAATCTTCCGCTCACTCCCTGTCCATCATTTTTTTCAGACTTCGGGAAAATCAAGAATCTTGGCCTTTAAGACAAACAGCCCCAGAAGTTGGACGTGGGCTGCCTTAAGAAAGACTGGAAGGGTTGGAGCGATAGCACATCGGCCATGTGCAAAGCAACACATCTGTCTTGCACATGGCCGACCCGGGTTCAATTCCCAGTATCCCATAGGATCCGCCGAGCACCATCAAGAGTAATTCCTGAGTGCATGAGCCAGGAGGAACACTTGTGTGTAGCTGGGCGTGACCCCCAACCTCCGCCAAAAAAATAAAAAATAAAAAGAAAGACGAGTCCATATCCCCGTGGGTCTGGGATTTGGATGAATCTGTGAAGCTGTGCCAGTGGTCTTCTCATTTCTAAATCAAACTAGTGGTGGTGATATTCTCCAAATGTCCAAATAAGGGCCGGAGTGATAGCACCACGGGGTGGGCATTTGCCTTGCACGTAGCCCACCTGGGTTCGATCCCCAGCATCTCTGAAGGTCCCCAAAGCACTGCCCGGGGTAATTCCCGAGTGCAGGGCCAGGAGTAACCCTTAAGCACTGATGAGTATGACCCCAAAATAACAAGCAAACAAACAAATGCCCAAATTAATAACTTTGATAAACACAACTCATGCCTTGCATCGAGAGGCTCTTTTGGGGGCATATGGCTGGGTGCGGGGAGGCTTACTGGGTCTAGCAACAACCCCCCGTTACTCTTGGACCTCTTGACTTGAGGCTAAAGAGAACCAGAAACTCGCTTTGGCCGCCCTGTTTCTACCAACCTGCCACTCAGACCCGTTCCTTTTAACACACACCGGCCGCAGGAGCAGAACTGAGTCCCCATAAATACAGCGCAACGGGTTATGGATTTCTGTCCAAGGGCTGTGTTTATGTTAAACTATGAAACGGCTCTCCATCCTCCATTTAGCGTGAAATCAATAATTAGCCAGCTCCCGTGCCCCGCGTGGCGGCAAGATAGCACACCTCAGGAACTCCAGAGGGCCAGGCAGAAACCTGCAGATTGAGTTAAGCACCTCTTACCTGCGGAGTCCGGGCTGTTTGACTTTGCAAAGTCATTCCAACTTTGGTCTGGCTCTTCCTCTCTGAATGAGGTGAGAATGTGCGGGACAATCGGTCAAAGCCGGGAGAAAAACGGGGGAAAATTCGAGCCTTGCGTGAAGGCTGGTGGGTGATGGAATCTGTCCCTTTCTCGGTGGGTTCATTGGCAAGACGTGGGCATTGGGGCTGGAGCGACAGCACAGCGGGGAGGGCTTTTGCCTTGCACGCGGCTGACCCGGGTTCGATTCCCAGCATCCCATAGGGTCCCCCGAGCACCACCAGGAGTCATTCCTGAGTGTATGAGCCAGGAGGAACCCCTGTGCATTGCCATATGTGACCCCAAAAGAGCAAAAAAAGAAAAGTAAAGAAAAAAGAAGAGGCCATTGATATTCTAACATTTGTCTAGAGGGTCTTGGAGAGACCACCTAGGTGTGTATGCGGGGAATACATGGATGGATGGGGGGGTGCTTAATTCCACCTAGACTTGAGTTCTTTTCTTGGCTAATGGGATTTGTTGGCAAGATACTTGCTTACAACGAAATTAAAAACAATGACAATTCACTCATCCACTCAGTCATCTATGTATCTGCTCTCCCTGCGAGTCCATCCATTGGCCCATCTGTCCACCCAGACTCACACACACACACACACACACACACACACACACACACACACCACCAACCAATTCAACCAATTACCATCTGTCCAGTCAATGTTTAGCCACGTAAAATTACGATGAGCTGTTGTCACGGCAACCTTGGAAGAGAGGGCATCCCGACAAGTAAATTTTCAGCCCACCTACCATTTCCCTCTACTTATTTCTCTTGAACCAAGCAACTCTCCCCAACATCTTGTAGGTAGCCGAAAGATGCAGTAGAATCCTAGTCGGCGTACTGCGAGTTGTTCTCACTCTACCCTGGGACTAGGATGTGGGCCTCCATCCACCTCCCCGGGCTGAGAAAGTCCGACTGAGCCCCAGAGAGAACCCAGATCGCCGTCTCTCGGACCAGGAGTGCACCCTGCCTAAATTAATCTGCTGCCCGTCACCATACACATCTGTCCATTCCTGTACATCTTGAGTTTTAGAGAGCAGAAAGTGTGTGTGTTCTTTTTAATGTTCCTAAGTTCAACCAGACATGGTTCAATCAAGGATTCCGGGGTTGTTCACCTCATACCTCTTTCAGGCCTCACAATTCTTCAAATTCCTTCTCCCAGGATCCAACAAAGAACTCTGGGAACTGGAGTGATAGCCCAGCTGGTAGGGCGTTTGCCTTGCACGCGGCCAACCTGGGTTCGATTCCCAGCATCCCATATGGTCCCCCGAGCATCACCAGGAGTAATTCCTGAGTTCAGAGTCAGGAGTAACCCCCTGTGCATCGCCGGGTGTGACCCAAAAAGCCAAAAAGAACCCCGGTATGATCCACAGCTCAGAGGGGTAGGAAGGTGGAAGAAACTACTTTCAGGTATGCTCTTGTCTTTCACAAGACTTTTCCGTTGTACATTCCACACACCCAGGGCCTTGAACCTCCCAAGATGTAACCTGCACAGCCTGGGTCATCTCCCCTTGACCCCAAGAACCGTCTCCAAATAGCATCTCCACGGCTGGACTTGTGTCTCCCGGAATTGAACGGGAAGTAACTTCTGCTTTGGCATCATTCCGAATAACTGCTTCCTCCAACAATCCACACGAGCATTCCCTCTGTGTCGCTCTGCCTAGTGGTTGCTTGTGAATCAGGGCTCTTCCCTCCATGGCAAGAAGTTAGTGTTGGGCCACGCTGCCCGGGTTGACCAGATGTCCCCAGAAATGCTTGGCTGGAGATCACCATTAGATGTTCGTTGGTGTTTGCTTGTCTCGATGAATCGTCTCAATGAATCTGGCTACAGATTCTCCTGAACTTACAGAGGTGAGGGTGGGTAGGATTTTGGTGAGGGCTAATCTCCACCCCAATGGTGACATCTACTCTGCCCTAAATTTCTGTGCAATGCCATGGGGTCATAGCATCAAACCATAGAGCAAGGCAACGCTAGAATTCCTTCTCACCCCTTCCCTCCCCCAGCCAGGCTTCCTCATTCTGAGCACCTTATTTATTGACTTTTGACTTTTGGGGTCATACATGGCAATGCTCAAGGGGTAACTCCTGGCTCTACACTCAGAAATTACTTCTAGCAGAGCTCAGGGTACCATAAGGTATGCCAAGAGTCAAACCTGGTTGGCCGCGTGGAAGGCAAATACCCTTCTCCCTGTACCATTATCGCTTCCACCCCTCTGGGTGCTTTATTGACACTTGTGTCTGGATTGCGTCTTTACTGCAGTAGGGGTATTCCTGGACATTGTAGGATAATTGGCAAGGTCTACCCAGATTCTATCAGTGCGAACAAGCCTAGTGTACCAACCAACTGAGACGAACAAGTGTGTTGAGACTTTGCCAACAGCACCCATGGAAGAATCGGGAACTAACACCCACTCCAGAACAAGAAAGGAGAGCCTTGCCAAATCTTTCCAAAGTCCCAGGCCATGAAACCGAGGCAAAGCAGGCACTTCTTCCCAAGGCAGGTCCGCAATGTTTGCTAGCACATACCCTGCTATCGGCCACAAAGTGAGGGCTCAGAGCAGAAATAAGACACCCAAGTGTTCTACCAACTCTTCCCGTGAACCCGCCATGAGGCAAAAAACACCTGACCTCATTTAGACACTCGTGAAGATATGCTCCATAATCAAAAGTCTATTAAAAACCACCTCCAATCATTCTCTTATGAATATGAATATGCCCAGCTAGACACTTGGAATGGAGATCTTCGCTCTAAAATTATCTCGATGACTCCGTGATTTGTTGCCTGCGAGCATCCTTATTTGGAAATGCGCTTTTTACTGATGTGATACAGTGCACCCACAGGTGTGTGTGTGTGTGTGTGTGTGTGTGTGTGTGTGTGTTGGAGGGGTGTAGACCCTTGCTGTCTAGAGAGTAGCTGGCTTCCTTATATTGACTGCAACAACTCTGTGGACTAGTTGCTGATTCTTATAGAATGGAGGATGGAGGGAGGGAGGGAGGGAGGAAAGGAGGAAGGATGGAGGAGGGAAGGAGGGAACAAGGGAAGGAGGAGTGATGGAGGAGGCAAGGTGGGAGGAGGGAGGGAGGGAGGTTGGAGGAAGGGAAGAGGAAAGAAGGAGTGAGAGAGGGAAGGAGGATGGGAGAAGAGAAAGAGGAAGATGGAGGGTGGAAGAGAGGGAGGGAATGGAGGGAGGGATGGAGGGAGGGTTGAAGGAAGGGAGGGGGGAAGGGAGGGAGGAAGGGAGGGAGGGAGAGAGGGATGAAGGGGGAGGTAGGGACAGATGGAAGGAGAGAGGGAGGAAGGGAGGGCACCATCCAGGCTTCTGCAGACAGGTCCCGTTCCTCCCCCTCCCCAAGACTGATGATCCCCCAGGGAACCCCCAGAAGCCCAACTGTTGGCTCTCATTATCTGTGCACAGGGCCCTTCAACTTATTATTCTTCTGGAAGACTTTCTTGGTTTTTCGGTTTGGTTTGGTTGGCTTCTGGGACCACCCTACGAGCTGTTCAGGGCTTGCTTCTAGCTCTGTGCTCAGGAGTCACTGCCAGTAGACCTCAAGGGATTGCCTGAGGGACCCCAGGGCATGCCAGGGCTTCAACCGGGCTCAGCCACATACATGCCAGGCATGTGCCCTGCCTGCTGCATGATCCCTCTGGCCCCGGCTGAGTTTCTTCGACCTCCCCACAATGTCCTTTGACCCCAGTCTTCAACCCGTGGTCATGCGCATTCTCTCGGGTCCTTTCCTCTCCTTGTGTCGGCCACGAAGCCCGAGCGTGGTTAGGCTCCATCCTCCTCCCGGCATTTTCCTAAGCTCCTAGCAGGATGGCAGCTCTGCACGAGGTGCGGGGAAGCACTCTGGTTCCGCGGGAGGGTTGTTCAGAAGGGAAACAGGGTGACTCCACCCCGTGCATGGATGTGACAAGCCACGCTGTGGAACAGTGGCAGAGAAGGATACGAGGGAGGCAGCTTGTGAGTCCAAGGAAGCACGCCCAGGAAAGGAGAACGATGGCTCTGTGGATACGGGGAGCCAGAGAGACACCGCAACAAGAGAGCCTTGCACGCAGGAGCGTAGGAAGCACCCAGAATCATCCGTGGACCCTGAGCGTGACCCCCACCAACGCCTGAGCTCAGAGATGACAGCACTGTTGGGTGTGGTACAAAAAGTCATTGTTTAGCCATGCTTGGAACTACCCTAAAGCCCACAGTTGACTTTCTTTCCTCCCCCCAGAGAATACAAGAAAGGAAAGATAATTGGGAGTTCAAAGAAGAAAAACGAATGGACAAGAGGCACATAAAAAAAATGCTCTTCACCACTGATCATCAAGGAGACGCAAATCAAAACAACGGTGAGATATCATCTAACACGACACAGAGACTGGCGCACATCCACAAGAACAAGAACAACCAGTGCTGGCACGGATGTGAGGAGACAGGGACTCTCCTTCATTGTGGGTGTGAATGCCGACTGGCCCGGCCTTTTTGGAGAACAAGATGGGCCTTCCTCAAAAAGCTAGAAACTGAGATTCTAGAAGACCCTGACGTACCACTTCTGGGAACACACCCAGGGGAGGCCAAAAACACACAGGAGAAACGTCATCTGCACTTGCACGTTCATTGCAGCACTGTTCACGGTAGCCAGAATCTGGAAACAACCCGAGTGCCTGAGAACAGACAACTGGTTAAAGAAACTTTGGCACATCTATGCAATGGAATACTATGCAGTTGTTAGGGAAGAAAATGAAACTTAAAATTCACTTATAAACAGACAGACATGGAGAGTATCATGCTGATTGAAATGAGTCAGAAGGAAAGAGACAGATATAGAATAATTACGTATAGAATAATTACAAATATATAGAATAATTACAAGTAATCACATATAATTATATAGAATAATTACAAATGATTATAGAATAATCTGTCACGGTCACGGTCCTCCCGTTGTTCATCGATTTGCTCGAGCGGCCCCAGTAATGTCTCCATCATGAGACTTGTTGTGACTGTGTTTGGCATATCCAATACGCCACGGGGAGCTTGCCATGCGGGCAAAATACTCTTGGTAGGATATAAAAAATCATAATATGAGACCGATTAACCAAGGACAGTACAGATAGGGCCAGGAGGATTGGTCTACGGTTGCAAGCCTGACTCAAGGTCTGGGGAAAAGACAGCTGGAATAGAGAAGGGGCCACTGTGGCAGTGACAGTTGGAAATGATCACTCTTGGTAAGAACTTCATGCTAAAAGAAGGAGAAAAAGGAGCAAACAGGAAAGCCTCTCAGTGTCTGTATGGAAAAACATAATGCCCAAAAGGACAGAGAGGGAGAGAGAAAGAGAGAGAGAGAGAGAGAGAGAGAGAGAGAGAGAAGAGAGATTGAAACCCCACCATGAGCACCTTTGGAACTGTGTATCTCACGGTGACTCGATTCAAAATAAACTAACAAGAAAAAAGACAATTGGGAGAGACGCTGACTCTGAATGGTCCCAGGCAGGTCGAGTATCAAGGCGGGGTCTCCGGAGCCTTCTCAAAAGGTGGACGGCAAGTCCCCGCCCCGTCAGAGGGCCCAGAACTGGCCCCCACCTCCCCCCCTGCCCCTGCACTGGGCCTCCCCTGATCTGCAAGCAACCCATCTCCACAGCTAATCTCAAAGGGACAGCAAGCAACTGAATCACCCCACGGGGCCACATGACATCTCCAGATCTCCCAGGACGAATAGCCCAGTAGCAGGAGAGCAAATGAGAAGGGGAAGTTGTACAGAAGCCCACAAAGGTCAGCGAGTGAAAGCAATGCCCCTGAAGACTCAGTTGGCACTCCCTCTCCACGCAGCCGATGCTTGGATAAAAACTCTTGGCACACCTTTGTGAGATATTATGTTGGAAGAAGCAATGTAAAGTCGACTAAGTCATGTCTGCCAGGGGGGCAGGCTTGCACAGTGGGTGCAAACGGGCCCTTGGTAGAGCGGAGGTCACACTGGGGGTGGGAGGGAGGTCGGAACATTGAACGCCCGAAACACCTGTAGTAAGAACTTGGCTTTGTAAATCACGGTGTTTAAATCAAGCTTCAAACACCTTTTTAAAAAAAAATGAAAGAAAGAAAGAAAGAAGGAAGGAAGGAAGGAAGGAAGGAAAGAAAGAAAGAAAGAAAGAAAGAAAGAAAGAAAGAAAGAAAGAAAGAAAGAAAGAAAGATGAGTCTGGAGCCATAACCCAGCGGGGAGGGCATTTGTCTTGCACGCAGCCGACCCGGGTTCGATTCCCAGCATCCCCTAGGGTCCCCCGAGCACCGCCAGGAGTAACTCCCGAGTGCAGAGCCAGGAGGAACCCCTGAGCATCGCCAGGTGTGACCCAAAAACCAAAACAATAATAAATAAATAAATAAAATGTTAAAATAAAAATTTAAAAATAACTAAAACAAAGAAAGAGAATTAATGTAAATGGTAGGAGTAAGCCCTTGAGCACCCACCGCTGGGCATGGCTTCAAAAAACCAAAACCCAAACGTTATTCTGAGACAGGGAACCTTTAAGCCTCGACAAGGAACACCCAAGGGCAGAATCTCTGTGACGAAGAACTCTCTCAGTGATGACACGGTGAGGCTGTTTAATGGGCCCGAAGAAACAGGTCAAGGGACAGCCAATCAAATGCAGGATAGGAGAGAAACAGTGGAAGTGAGGGACGAGATAAGAAAACGTCCTCAATAAAAAAATCCGGGAGGTGAAATGAAAACCTCAATGGATGCCCTCAGCGGCTACAGACAGAATCCGTGAGCTTGCAGATGAGATGCAAATACATATATAGGTGAATATATATGTATATATATATATATATATATATAGGTGAATCAACATGGAGAGTATCATGCTAAGTGAAATGAGTCAGAAAGAGAGGGACAGACATAGAACGATTGCACTCATTTGTGGAATATAAAATAACATAATAGGAGATGGACAGCCAAGGACGGTAGAGATAAGGACCAGGAGGATTACTCCACAACTTGGAAGCCGGCCTCACATGCTGGGAGAAAAGGCAGCTCAGATAAAGAAGGGACCACCAAGTAAAGGATGCTTGGAGGACTCGCTCAGCATGGGA
>JAOXYA010067775.1:0-11683 GCA_028565675.1 Sorex palustris | reverse complement strand
TCTCGCCCGCACGGCAAAGCCTGGCAAGCTCCCCGTGACGTATTCGAGATGCCAAACACAGTAACAACAAGTCTCACCATGGAGATATTACTGGGCCCGCTCAAGCAAATCGATGAACAACGGGAGGACAGTGAGTGCTGCAGGGCTAAAGAAACGCTTAACTTTCGAAGCCGCCGTCCTGTTCACATACGTTGAAGGCTGTGAAGGAAAGTCCTGGGGGACCCGAGATATTTCTGTCAAGCCCGGGTTTGTTTCCCAAATGTGTCATTTTCCTACCCAATCGCAGCCTCTCGTTTTCTTCTGTGTTATGATAGCCAAGTGCTACATCAGGCACCTGGGGGGCTACGAAGGCATAAACCAAAATATTTACTTTGAAATCACTTTATAATAATAAACGAAGCAGACGTGCTCTGAGCCGCAGCCCGTTGGTGGCCGGGCTGGGGGGTGCGGGGCCCCCGCTGCCCTCCTTGGGTCGTCTTGTTTTTGGCATGCAGTCAAGATGAAAGAGCGCTCGCCCTGTTTATTGAACCAAGAACCCACTCCTGGGAGGAAGAGAAACCGTTTCCATAGTGGGCAGCTGTCTCTGTAGCAGCCAGCGGAAGGCACTGAAATCTGACATGGGAACCCGTGGGATGTCACCTCAGCATGTCCAAAGAGGAAGGAGTCCGTGGCCATCCCGGCGGGTCCCTGCCACGCGGATGCGGGCAAGTTCCGTGGGCCAGACGCTGGCGGGAGGATAAGGAACACCCCAGAGGGAGACACAGATGCCCACAGACGTCAGTCATCAGACTCACCCGTCTCGATCCGGCGCAGAAGAACCTGCAGCCACGTGATGCCACCTCTGGTCACTCCCGAGTGCTCTCTTGGTGTCCGGACCCTCACCGCCCCCTCCGGGGTCACCACCCAAAGCTTTGAAGTTATAGGAGTCACAAGTTCCTTTGCAACTAGAGGAAGGAGATGTGGCAACGGTTAGAAATTCTGCAGAAGCTCTCAGGAGAAAAGCTCTGGGCCGCCAAGGTGGGGAGAGGGACGGGAGGGACAGGAGGGACAGCCCCCCCTCCCCCCCGCTGCCCCTTCGCTCTCGGCCAAGACCAGAGTCTCGGGCCGGTTCTCACCTACTGCGTCCCCCAGCAACCATGTCCGCCAGGGACTCCATGTCAGAGGTTGAAAGATAAACGGGCAGGTGGGGAGAGGGACTGGGTCCCGGGCTGTCCCTGCAGGTGGGTTGCATGCCCGCTGGCCATGTTCCTCCTTCCAGAGGCTCCGGCCGGCTTGCTGCTGGGCCTCCCAAGAGGGTGCTGATCAGGGGAGTGGACGCTCGGGCACCAAGCCTGGAGCGACAGTTGTCAGGTTAACACGAGCCAGGCAGGGAGCGCGGGGTCCCAGGCTGGCTCTGTCCAGTGCCCCGTGCTGGGGGCCTTGGTCCCCACCCTGGGCCGACTCTTCGGTCTCCAGGCTGCAGGGCCCGTTATGGGCTCGGGCCGGCCCAGTGGGAGGGGGCGTGTCTGTGGCTCGGGAGAAGGAGGCTGCAGTGACGCCATTTCCCAAAGCCCCGAGTAGCTCTGGATGGAGGGAACATGTGTCTAGGGCGGGCACCCAATTTTCCTAGAAAGACTCTGAAGGGCCTGGGCATCTCACCGACAGGAAGTGTGTGAGGGTGTGTGAACGTGTGAGTGTGGGTGTGCGTGGGAACTAGTGACACGCGTGTACACGTGTGCCCGTGGGTGTGCATGTGTGAGCAGGACTGGGTGCGCACATGTGGGTGTGTACATGTACGAGTATGTTCATGTGTGTGCACACGTGTGAGCAGGCATGGGCAGGTGTGTGTGCATCTGGGCAGAAGGTACACGTGTGATCATGCATGGACACAAGGGTGGGTGTGTCTGTGGGTGGGTGGACTCAAGTCTTGAATTGGGGGCGGGGTCAGGTTCAGAAATGAGTTTGCCCTTGTAGGTGCTTTTTTATTTTATTGTTTTCTCTTTGGGTCACACCTGGTGATGCTCAGGGGTTACTCCTGGCTCATACACTCAGGAATTAACCCCTGGAGGTGCTCAGGGGACCCTACCGGATGCTGGCCATCAAGGCAGGGGAGGGACGGGAGGGACAGCCCGCCCCTCCCCCTTCGCCCTCAGCCAAGGCCAGAGTCTTGGGCCGTGACATGCAAGGCAAATGCCCTCCTCACTGTGCTATTACACCAATCCCCCAGAGGTGCTTCTTTTATGAGCTCTTATGTAATTTTTTTTTTTTTTTGCTTTTTGGGTCACACCTGGCAATGCACAGGGGTTCCTCCTGGCTCTGCACTCAGGAGTTACTCCTGGAGGTGCTCAGGGGACCACATAGGATGCTGGGAATCGAACCCGGGTCGGCTGTGTACAAGGCAAACGCCCTCCCCGCTGTGCTATCGCTTCAGCCCCTCTTACGTAATTTTCAACCACTGCAATTCCTCTCCTCCTCCAGTGGCAAAGAACTGGCCGCTCCCGCCATTTCAACAAGGAGCCGGAGGAAAGTTTAACTATGTCACAGGATTCGTCAGACTCAAGGGACAAGTGACTTGGATCTTCCCTGGGATCCTGGGGGACCAAGGAATAAAACAAAGCAACGGTCTCCACCTTATCGGCAGAGGCTGCCGGAGACCAGAGCTGAGCCAAGCTCCATCTCCTTGACTTGCCCAAGCCAAACTGCCTGGGGGTGGGCTTGGGGGCAGGCTGGAGCCGGCCACCCCCCCCAAGACAGGAAAGAGGAAAGCCCCCAGCGCACAAGCAGAGGGCACGGGCACACAGGGGACAGTGGGAGGTGCCGGACTCCGGGGTTTCTGCCCCCCGGGACCGGCAGGGTTGGGCGCGGGGGTGGGCAGACCATTGATCCATCTGGTGCCCTGATTTCAGTTTGATTGTTGAGAAACTGAGATCCACCGAGAGGCAGAGATGCAGGCGGAGGGCCCGGGGGTGGGGGTAGCTCAGCGTTTATAAGTTGGGGCCCTTGTCCCAGAGAAACGCACCCACGCCTCACACAGCCGCTTTGGACCAACTTTCAACGTTGAAACCTTCCATGGAGAACATCCCCCAAACCGCCAAGCTGGGAACACACCGCACAGAAAAGCCCCTTCAAGCGTTCTTCATTTTTTTACTCAACCTCACAAAAGCAGCTCGTCGGAACAGATTCGAAAAGCCGGTGAGTAGCAGGAAGCCTGAGGCCCGGCGGGACGTGGGCCAGAAGCACATCTGGGCAGGTGTGTCCTCGGGAGGAGAGCTGGAGAGCAGCTCGAACCCTGGCCGTCACGGGGGCGTGGGGACGTCCCACACCTGGACGCCAAATGACCAGGGGAGGGAGAAGGACTTTGCTCCTGCCTCCGGAAGTCTGCGCTCAGGCCGCTGACCCCACGCCAGACGCTTTCGTTTCTCTCGCCCCGTCTATAAATATTCAGGGCCCACCGCTCGAGATTTCGTGGCATCAAACTCAAGACGGATTGTGGTTTCCCACCGGGTGTCCGGTTTCTGCTGATGGGAACCAGCCCCTGCTTCTAGAAACTACCACAGCAGATGCATCCTAATGACTCTTTCCCAGTAGTCAACAGGACTTTTGCAGAACAGCCACAGACCCTTGCCAGGAACCCTGAACACTGGGGAAGGAAGTGGGGGTGGTCTTCCGAGGGCGCCCCAAGACGTGCGACAATCGAGCGCGAGGATCCCGGGCAAGACTATGGCTTCTCTGGCAGTTTCTCTGCAGTGCCTGTGTGTGTGCAAGCGGGTGTGCGTGTGAGGCATTTGTGAGCAGGTGTGTTGGACATGATGAGTGTATGTGATGTGAGTAGGTGTGTATAGCTGTGTATGTGGTGTATATGTGTATATTGTGTATAGGTGTGTGTGGTGTGTAGGTGTGTGTAGTGTGTAGGTGTGCATGTGAAGTGAGTTCACGCATGTGGTGTGTGCATGAGGTATGCATAGTTGTGTGTGTGGTGTGTGTATGTGGTGTCTATGTGTTTGTGTAGGTGTGTGTGTGGTGTGTATATGTGGTCTATATGTGTGTGTTGTGTGTAGGTGTGCATGTGTGTGCATGTGGAGTGATTTCACGCGTGTGGTGTGTGCATGAGGTATGCATAGTTGTGTGTGTGGTGTGTGTATATGGTGTGTGTATGTGGTGTCTATGTATGTGTTGTGTGTAGGTGTGTGTGGTGTGTGCATGTGGTGTATATGTGTGTGTTGTGTGTAGGTGTGTGTTGTGTGTAGGTGTGCATGTGTGTGCGTGTGGTGTGTGCATGTGGTATGTGTAGGTGTAGGCGTGTGTGGTATGTGTATGTGGTGTGTATGTGTGTGTTGTGTGTAGGTGTGTGGTGTGTGTAGGTGTGTGATGTGTGTAGGTGTGCACGTGTGTGCATGTGGAATGAGTTCACGTGTGTGGCGTGTGCATGTGGTATGTGTAGGTGAAGGCGTGTGTGGTGTGTGTGTGTGGTGTGTGTATGTGGTGTATATGTGTGTGTAGGTATGTGTGGTGTGTGTAGGTGTGCTTGTGTGTGCATGTGGAGTGAGTGGCGTGTGCGGTGTGTTGATGTGTCCAGTGTGTGTGGCAGTGTGCATACATGTCATGTGCGTGTCCATTCACACCTTCCGTGAGTCTGTGGCCCCCTCTGCTCCCGCTGCGTCAGCTCCCTGCTGCCTGGGCCGTTTCCCCCGTGACTCTGGGCCCGGGCCCGGGGATCCGGGGCAGCTGGTCAACGGCGGAGCCGGGAACTGGGTCTCGAATGGCCTCAAGGTGCCGCTAGCCCAGGTTGTGGACGCGGAGGACATGGCACCCACGGGCCTGAGCAGGAACAGGCTGTCCCTGCCGGCCACTTGCCCGAGCCGCGTCACCCCACAGAGCCCAGATGGGCCACAGAGCTGTTGGGGGCTTGCCTGCAGGGGCTCAGGGACCCCGGGCTCTTGGGCCACCCCTGGCGGGCTCGTCCTGGGCACTGAGCTTGCCACGGGTCTGCTGTGCCCGAAGGGGCCATGCCGGGCTTCGGCCCTGTGGAGCCAGGCATGTTCTCGGGCCCCTGGAGACACTCGTCGGCCCCCAGAGCTGCTGAGATGAGCACAGAGCTCCGAGCAGCTTGGAGACCCAGCGAGGGGCAGAGGAGCACAGTAGGCCCAGTGGCCAGCGCATGGGTGGGGGACGCCGGTCAACAGCCAAGAAGTGAGAGAGAGCAGGGCCGCCCGGGGAGGGCGGAGCAGGGGTCCTCGCTGTCAGGGGGAGGGGAGGGCAGGGGTCCTCGCTGTCGGCCCCCTGCCCAGGCCCTCTCCTCTGCTCATTGCAGGTCTTGTGATACGGATCACTTTGCATTTCATCCAGCTATTTTTTAAAATTTTTAATTTTTTTTGAAATTTTTATTAGTGAAACGACAAGAGGAGCAGTTGTAGACTTACAAATTGTTGTGCTTGGGTTTCAGTTACACAATGATCGTGTACCCATCCCTCCACCAGCTAATTTTATTATTTATTTATTTATTTATTTTGCTTTTTGGGTCACACCCGGCGATGCTTAGGGGCCACTCCTGGCTCATGCACTCAGGAATTGCTCCTGGCGGCTTTTGGGGGACCATATGGGATGCTGGGAATTGAACCCGGGTCGGCCATGTTGGCTGCATGCAAGGCAAACGCCTGCCTCACCTCGGGGGCTCTGCTGAGCTTTCTCCTGAACCTGCCGCACAGATTTCTCCTCGAAGGTCTTTAAAATTAGCTGGTGTGGGGCTGGAGAGATAGCACAGCGGGGAGGGTGTGTGCCTTGCATGCGGTTGACCTGGGGTTCGATCCCCGGCATCCCATATGGTCCCCTGAGCACCTCCAGGAGTAACTCCTGAGTGCAGAGCCAGGAGTAAGCCCTGTGCATCGCCAGGTGTGACCCAAAAAGCAAATAAATAAATAAATAAAATAAAATAAAATTAGCTGGTGTTGGGGCTAGAGCAGGTCCGGGAAGGGGACGCCATCCCGAGCGCGCGAGGGGCCCAGCTGCGGGTGACCCGAGGCTTCCTCCTGGGGGACCCAGTTTCCCCGGGTGGGGGCGTATGCGTCCGAGTCTCACCCCTGTAGCAGCTCACACAGACACCGCGAAGCTCGGGCGAGACAGAGCTCCCTCCCTGGGGAGACGGGGCGCTAGTGGAACCAGCCAGACCCTGGAGGTCGCGCGGGGTCACAGAGGTCGTGGGGGGTTGTGGGGGCGGGGGGGAGGAAAGTGGCTGCCACGTCAGGCACGCTCGAAGGACAGGGCCCTGGGGCGGGACAGGGCTGGGTAGGCCAGTCCGAGGGAGGAAGCCCTCCTTCTAGAAATTTCTACTCATCAGCGCCTCACTTGCTGCGTGGATACAGCCGCATCTGGGGGGATTCATCGAACTCCCCCAGAGTGACAGGAAGCTCCGGGGTGTCCCTCAGCCCTGCCACGTGCAGTGTGGTCTCCCTGTGTTTCCTCCAGGACACTCACACCTGTGTATACTGCACACACAGGCACAGGACACAGTAGGCACACACCACATAGGCCCTCGCACATATCCAACGCGCACTGCGTGACACGCATGTGCGCACACCACGTATACCTGTACATCCTGCACACACATACCACTGCACGCCTCACATGCCATGCAAGATGGACACACCACGCATGTCCACACACCATTAGACCCCACCTATGTGCACAGAGAGAGGCAGTCAGTGCCCAACGCACATCACACATGCACAGGCACCCAAACTCAGGGACACGCAGATGCCGGCGTGCACAGCACACACATCACATGCATGTACACACACATCCATGTGCAGAATACACACGACACATGCGCAGTGCACACACATGCACACATAGGCACCCTGCACACACACGCACACACAACTCACACACAGGCACACACGCACGCATGCACGCACAGTACATACACACAACAATGCGTGCACACAATGCACACACAACGCACTCATACAGTGTACACACAACGCACCCATGCACACACGTGTGCAGTGCACACATGCACCCACACAGCAACTGTGCGTGCACGCACAATGCACCCATGCACACACACTTGTGCAGTATACACACACAGCAATAGTGCACGCACACACAGGCGCACACAGGCACACACACCTGTGCAGTGCACACACAGGCACACGTGCACACGCACCCACAGAGGAGCCGCGTGTCAGCCCCTAGCCCCTTGGCGGGTGCCCTGCTGGGGTGGGTGGTGTCTGGGGTGGCAGGAAGCTGCCTGCTGGGCGGGACCCTGTCACTCTGGATTAACCCTCCGCGCCCCCGAAGCCGGTGCTCGTGAGAGTCACTGGGGCGCCTGCTAAGGCCGTCATTGTGCGAAGGTTCAAACGTCTGTGAATTCCAGAGCGCCCACGTGGGGCCGCTGACCTGGGCGGCGGGATTAGTAACCCGACACAGAATCTTTCCCTCTGAGCCACCTGTTACAATCCGGCCTCCCTTTGCTCAGCCGAAAATCACTCCCAGCTGACAGCTCCCGGGAGCCCGGGACTCCCCCAGCCCCGTGGGCTGGCTGGCACCCGCCGCGAGTTGCCCGGTGCGCGGCCGCCCGTCCAGTGCCCGGCCCGTCTCCTTCACCTGGAGCCGCTGCTTGTCATGCACGGTGTCCCCGAGGCAGGTGTCCCCGGTGCCGGCACAGCCTGGCAGCAGGAGACCCCATGGGCCGTGGCTCACGCCTTGAGGAGGTTAGATCTCTGGCACCATGGACGGTCCCTGGGGCCTCATCCCTGAGCATCAAGCCAGGAGTCAGCCTTGAGTCAGACACCCAACCTGTTGACTTGAAGCTGAGCAGCCCGTCAGGAGTCTAGGGAGCACCTGCGGGTGGGGGGCTCCCACCTCCTGCAGGGCAGAGCCTTGCCCAGGCGAGGTCGGGACTGAGAAGCCCAGGGAGAGAATTAGTAAAGGCCGAACTTGGCGCTAGCAGAGTGGGGCTGATGGGGGGCAGGGAGTTCTGGGGCTCACCTGGAGGAGGGGGTCTCACCTGAAGGAGGAGGACTCACCGGGAGGAGGGGGACTCATCTGGAGGAGGGGCACTCACTGGAGGAGGAGGACTCACCTGGAGGAGGGGGACTCACCGGGAGGAGGGGGACCTACCTGGGAGGGGGAGGACTCACCTGGAGGAGGGGGACTCACCTCGCGGAGGGCACTCACCTGGCAGAGGGGGCCAGCTGGGTCGGGCAGGTCCCTGTCAGTCCTCCCGTTGCAGGGGCTGGGCTCCCGCTGACCCAACACTCTGAGACTTTTTATCCCGGGGAAAAGGCCAGGGGCATTTCCAAGGGGCGCAGATTCCAGCCCACGGAAACACTCAGCTGCCTTCCCAACACCGGCTGCATTTAGAAGACGTGTCTTAAATGTATTTCCGTCGTGTCTTAAATGTATTTCCGTTTAGTCAGACATTTTAAAGCTTTTAAATGATTTTGTGTGTCACTTGTGTGAGGCTTATACACAATTTTATCAACATGCCCAGATCGTTCCCAAGATGTCATCGGCACAGGGATTTTTTTTCTATGGGTTGTATCAGGTTGATAAAATTATATTTTTCTGGCCATTGAAAAGTCTGTTGACATGTCATTAAATCTGTTGATATTTTGTTAAATTATTGATGTTTTGTTGAGTCTGTTGATACTTTGTTAAATCTGTTGATATTTTGTTAAATTGTTACTGTTTTATTAAGTCTGCTGTTGTCTGAGATTCCTTGCTTTCTGACTGAGGCGCCCCTCTCCGCCACCTGCTAAGGACAGACTCAGTTTCCCCATCTCTCTCCGGGGTCGCCCTGGCCCGGGCGTCCTGCCCGTGTGGCCTGGCTTCCCTCCCAACATCCCGCCCCTTGGCAAACTCCTGCTTGGGGTCACTCCTGGCGGTCCTCAGAGCTCACCCCGACTCTGTGCTCAGGGGTCACTTCTGCCGGGCTCTGGGGGCCTGGTCAGTGCCAGGGACCCAGCTGGATCAGCGTGTGCGGGCCAGAGCCCGGTGCTGCCTCCCTGCCCGGATGTCCCTGGAGGCGGCTCTGCTCCCGGCCTGCAGTGCCCGGCCACGAGCGCGCCCACGGCTCTGCCAGGGAGACCATCGGACGCTGCCCCTGCCCCGTTGGCAGCTGCCGGCCGTGAGCATGAGAACAGGCCACACAGGGGGTCGCTTCCCTCCATCTGGGTGTGGCCCACCCTGCAGAGGGGACAGCGCCTCTCCCCACCTCTCCCCAGGGACCCGCAGCCCTGCCGGCAGCGTGATGGGGCAGAGGGCTGCGGGCTGGGCGGGGGCCTGGGGGTAGGCTGAGGGCCCCGAGTCCACAGGGAGGGGACACACACGGGTTCAGGTCACCCCACGCGGATCCTTGCTCGCACCTCTGACCGCACTCCACCTCCCCAGACCGCCTCCGTGTGGGCTCCCACGAGGCCCTGAACTACCTGTGGGCAGGTTCTCAGCAGCAGGGGGTTGCAAAGACCCCTCCTTGGCCTGGCCACCGTGCCCGGGGCCAGAGAGCAGCGTGTGCTGGTGCTCTAGGAGGGGTGGGCGTGGTCCTGGGCGGGGGGGGGTGAGGGTTCCCGATCCTAAAATACACCCCCCCATTCCGCCACTCTTGTCTCTCCCGGTGGAGGCGGCCCAGTGCGGGCGGGGATGGTGGTTCCGGGGACACCTGTGAGCAGGACATTGAGCGAGCCCGGGGGGTGACCTCTGTGAAGGCCCCACAGGGAGACCCGCACACTCAGTGCTAAGGGGGCAGCCTGCCCAGTGCCGGCAGACAGATGCACCCAACGCCTCCCTGGGGGTCTCAAGCCCACCCCCTGCTTCCCAAAGCCCTGGATGGAAGGAGGCACCACCTGGGTCCCTTTGGCGCTGCAGAACATGGGTGTATCCAAGGAGTGACCTGCTACCCCATGGGCCACCAGTGCTCACGGCTTAGACACCGTCGGGGGCGGACAGGTGGAGCAGGGCTAGGCCAGTGGCCTTGCATGTGGCTGACCCTGGCTCCATCCCCAGCATCAGCAGGGGTGACCTGAGCCAGGAGTGAGCCCTGAGCACCACCTGCGATGGCCCCCAGCCCACCCCCACAGATGAGTCTGTGGGGCAGGAAAGGCATCTGAAAAGGCTGGAGCCCCAGACGCCATTTTGCCCACACACGGTCCTCCGAGCACCGCCCCGGGCGGCCCTTCGGGCACTGAGCTGGGAAGGGCCCCTGAGCCTGGTCACGGTGGGCCACAAACCCGGGAGAGAGGGAAAGTGACGGTGTCACCCAGGCCTGATCCCTGACTGGCTTTTCTTCCCCCCTCTCAGAGATTCGCTCTGATGGTCCCGAGTCTCTGCTTTCCTGAAACCTTCACCGCCCGGACCCCGGGCCAGGGAACACTTGAGCCCTCGCCCCCGTTCCCTTCTGCCATCAGCGCTGCCAATAGTGCAATGCAAAGCGTCTGGCCGTGTTTGGGGGCCCTGGGTGGTGTTGGTGGCTCCCCCCGCCTTGTCCTATCTCTCCAGCCCTGCCCAGGGGCCGTAGGGAATGGGATTCTACGTGAGGAGCTGCAAGTTCTTAGTTCACATACACTGCTGCTTCCTTTGTCTGAAACGTGGGACCTCCAGAGAGCGGATTTCCAAGTCCCACTGTCACCGTTGGGTCTTTGTTGCCTTTCAACGCTTTCCCCTCCTGCCTCCTGGCAGTGCTCAGGGGTCGAACCAGGGTCCGCTGCGTCCCATGTGGGGCGTTACCCCCTGCCGCATCTCTCCGGCCCTGAGATGCTTTTCTCTGTCCATTGTTTGCAGAAGAACTGGAGGTGGTGAAGCTCTCGGGCCCATGGGTTCCCTTGGGATCCGTGGGGACACACTCACTTCTCCCCTGGCGCCGGGCCGTGCGTGACACAGGGACAAGAACCCATGGCAAACCAAAAACCAGCGTGTGCTTCCAAATCCGACGAGGAGCGAGCACGGTCCCCGGACCCGGCAGAGCGCTGGGAAAGCCGGGGTGTGTCCTTGAGAAGAAAAATAATTGAATCCTTCCTGGAAGACGGCTGCAGACGGCCCCCTTTGCCTCGCTGCTCTGACTTATTTCTCCCCCGAACTCATTTGGACGGTTTCCCAGCAGCCGAAGTGTGTGCAAAACAAGATGGGAGAGAAACATAAAAACGAAAAATGATGTGTGTGTGTGTGTGTGTGTGTGTGTGTGTGTGTGTGTGTGTGGAGGGCCCAGCCTGTGTTGATGTCAACGGTCTTGAGAGGAACAGAGGGACGGTGCCTTCCCAGAGGGGTCTCTGACTTGGGAGGTGGGCGCTTGCGGACGAAACAGGACTCAGTCACTTCTTAACTCCTGCCCAGGGGCCGGGACCCAGCCCGGTTCCCAGGCTCGGAGCCAGCCCGTCCCTTGCCCCAAGAAGGCTGACATGTGACGGACATAAAACAATGCTTTCAAGTTCTCTCTGTCTGCCAGGCAGCAAGGAGAATTTTGCTAATAACCCATAAAGTGCAGAGAGCAGGGAAATAATCTTCTCTTTGATAAAACAAAATTGCCGGTAGATTCCTCTGGGAATATTTCTACCATATGTGCCTTCCCCGGGATCTCGAGTGTCAAGTAATGTGGTAACTTTTAGCAGGTTAACGAGCCCGGCTTGAGTTTCATGGGGGGGAGAGAGAGAGAGAGAGAGAGAGAGAGAGAGAGAGAGAGAGAGAGAGAGAGAGAGAGAGAGAGAGAGAGAGA
>JAOXYA010067757.1:0-11684 GCA_028565675.1 Sorex palustris | reverse complement strand
TATCCATCCTGCAGAATTTGGTATGTGGGCAGGTGGACGTGGCTATCAAAGAGATCCGAGTAGAAGTCATGGATAATTTTTTCCATTGCCCTTCTAGAAGATGTGGTAGATCCATCAGGACGTTGGAGGCAGTCATCTTGGTCTTGTAGTTAGCGAAGGACAGGCGGGCATTGCGAATGCTTTTCCTGGCTTCTGCTGCATCAGCCAGATCTGCTTCTTTTCTCTCTTTGAAGTCTTCCTTTATCACTTCTCTGCACTACTTTGTGAGCTTTGACGTTCGCTTGCGCCAAGCCACATTGGCGAATGAGCTCGAGAGTTTTTGAAGACAGGTGTCTTTTGGTGGCTATCTCTCTCGACATTCCTCACACAATCATGGGCGTGCTGAACCAGTCAATCATACTTTTCAACAATGTCGTCAACGGCAGTATCTTCCCATGTTGCGCAATAGTGCCAAAGAGCTCCCAGTTGGTGGTCATTCTGGGAGTTCTCTTCTTAAACTTTGCAGTCCTTTTCCCCACTCCGTCAAGTAGAATTTTGCATGAAGAAGGCGGTGGTCCGATCTCGTTTGGAATTTTGGGACAACAGCGACACCGGTCAGGCAAAATTGTTGATTGAATATGATGTGGTCAATTTCATTGTTGAACCATTCACCGAGAGACTCCCATGTCCAACGTTTAGATTCGGCCTTCTGGAACTCTGAGTTACCATAGATGGTCTTGGTTGACATGATGAACTCAGACAGTCTCTCACCCTGTTTGTTCCATTCTAGGCTGTGGATCCTGATGTGGAGTTCTTTAGCTGATCTTGTTGGTTTTATCTTGGCATTAAAATCACTGACAATGATCTTGTAGAAGGTGTAGTCTTCTTTATAGAACTTCTCCAACTCCATGTAGAACTTCTCAATTTTTTCTCCATCTTAATTGGATGTTGGTGCGTAGACAATGAAGATAAAAACTGCCGGCAGTGAGCCGTATCTATTCAAGCGTAATCATCTGATTCGGGTTGTTAGGCATTTGAATGAATCAATGCTCATGGCCAAGTTCGTGTTGACAAGGACACCGACACCACTGATGCCTCTTTTGTCACATGTTCTGAGGAACAGTTCTACTCCAGTGTCAAAAATGACGTGATGCGGTTTATGCCTTTTAGTCTCAGTCAGACCAGTGATGTCGTACTTGATCTTTCGTGCTTGCACCATCAGGTCCTCGATGGATGCATCCGATGCCAGCGTATGTGTGTTGAAAATACAGACAGTCATTTTAGTTTTTCTTCATTTTGGCAGTCTGGAGCGATAGCACAGCTGTAGGGTGTTTGCCTTGCACGCAGCCAACATGGGTGACCCGAGTTCAATTCCTCCGCCCCTCTTGGAGAGCCCGGCAAGCTCCCCGTGACGTATTCAATATGCCAATCACAGTAACAACAAAGTCTCCAATGGAGACGTTACGGGGCCCGCTCGAGCAAATCGACGAACAACGGGAGGGCCTTTACTCTACTTTACTTTGGCAGTCTAGTTCGGACTTGAAATTTTATCAGCCTCTCCTTCCTCATCCTTCTTAATGCTGCCGTATTGGTGGCCCTTTCAGGTTCAGGGGAATGAGACCCATTGTATTTACTGTTTTTGGCATATCTAGTACACCATGGATAGCTTGCCCGGCTCTGCCATGCAGGCGGCATACTCTCGGTAGTTTGCCAGGCTCTCCGAGAGGAATAGAGGCTTTTAGAGTGGCCTCTAATCACCATTGCAGGTGTTCCCATGGTTCAAATATGGTGCGATAATTTTGAAAGATGGGTATTAAGTGTCTTATGATGTGTTGTGCGACCTGAGCATGGCAATGGCTGGGTAGTGGAGGTAGTGGATGTAGTGGAGGTCTGTCAATGAAGTATTTATCTAGTACTCATAGGTTGGGGCTTCTGAGTGTGATCTGAGTGTGATCCCTGGGTCGCTGGAGATTGGTGGGAGCAGGCAGAGGATCTCTGTTTCCAGGTCCCATTGAGCTGGTACCTCCACTATCCAGCCACCACCACGCTCCAGGCTGCTTTCTGGACGCTCGGGCCAAAACTCATACATGGGTGGAGCCCCACAGAACCAGGTAAGCAACCAATCATAGAGGGAAATATTTTTTACATATATACATATATATATGTATATATGTAATATATATGTATATGCACACAAGACTCAACTTCTAACAACATGTTAAACATGTTAGTGATTTCTTGTAGAAGGGCTTAATGGCCCCTGGTTCGAATACAACAATCCTTATCCTCTTTCCTCTAAGGATACTTTTTTGTAGCATTTTCAGAGGTTTTTCATAACAAACCATACAAAATATATTATTTTGGTTCTGCTTTGGGGAAGGCATTGGGGTTCAGGATGCAAACACCCAATATATGGTGGTGGGAAGGTGTAATGGTGGTGGGATTGGTGTTTGAATATTAAATGTAATGATATATTGTCAATTACTTTATAAAATAAAAAAATTTAAAAAATCTTTTCCAGGGAACCTAATCAAATCAAAAAACAAACCCCCCCATACCTGAATTTTCAGCATATTATATGCTAGTGAGGTACATCTTGAGACTGTGGAGTCAGTCCGGGGGTATGGTGGCAATTTGGATTATGAAAGCAAGCAGCTGCCAGGGGCTCTGCTTGGGTATGCCCCAGGCCAACCCACCCTCCTCCGATTTATCTTGGCCTGTTCAGCCATGCGCGGGTCCGAAATTAACTGCAGCTTTTGATCTCTTTCAAGATTTATTTATCGGTCTCTGAAATAAAGCCAATAAATAAGCTTATATAGCTGAGCCAGAGATGGTTTGTGAGTGTGGCTCCCACATACCTATCTTTTGGCCGTTTAATTTCTTGGTAAACTTGGTCCAAGTTGTTGGGGTCCTACAAAGGCACAGCAGCAATTTTGGGGTATGAGGAAGCCTGAAGTCACCATCAGGCGGCTGATGCACTCGCCTTGCAGATACAGGCTGACCTTCTGGTGGCACCATACACCCCTTATTGATTTCTTTAAATTATATATTAAAGTGCATTTTACCCAAGTTCCAAATGCTTATATGATTTAGTTGTGATATTCTGAAAATGTCAGTGTACTTGAGAGTTAAAAATCCATATGCAGGGAAATATAAGGAACTTCTTTTTTTTTAAAATTTTATTGAATAACCATGAGATAGTTTCAAGCTTTCATGTTTGGGTTACAGTCACACAATGATCAAACACCCGTCTCTCCTCTAGTGCACATTCCCCACAACCAATATCCCCGCTATACCACCCCCGTTTCCCACCCTCTCTCTGCCTTTATGGTAGACAATATTCCCCATACTCTCTCTCTACTTTAGAGCATTATGGTTTGCAATACAGACACTGAGAGGTTATCATTTTTGGTCCTTTATTTACTTTCAGCACACATCTCCCATTCCCGACCGGTTCCTCAAGCCATCATTTGCTAGTGATCCCTAGAGAAGGAACTTCTTACTGTCCCAAGAGAAACTTATGACTGCCAAAAGAGGTGAGAGAGATTTGTTTGGTTTGATTTTCACAGACTAGTTAGATGATGTTAAAGATGGAGGGATGGGTAATATATTTTTATATCAAGAATTATTGGACTTGTGTTATTTGTTTTATCTCTTTATTTGACTACTGGTCCAATTTTTTGAGTTGAAAAACAAGTTTGTTAAGAGCTGGAACTGTCTCAGTTTTGTTTTTACTTTTATATGCTGATACTCTTTGATTAAAGCAGTTGCAAATTCACTTTATTTTCTTAACATTTGTTATAGAGGCAACTGGACTGGAAACAGATTTGTAAATAACTTATATCTAATTGTACATAACCTGGGATACATTCTTGAGTGAATCGTATAAACATTGGGAGAATGCTTAAATAAACATTGCAGAAAAGGTTAAACAGAGGTTAAAAGTTTATTATCCCCCTAATACCAAGTTACTTAGGCATTTTTCACCCTTACACTCTATTTTATTAAACAAAAATTTCAAGAACAATGAAATTTATTATCAAATTTAGCAAAAGCTGTTACTATTCCTTGATATGAAAGTATGTTAATTTTTCATTAATTACTTACCTAATCTGAAAAGATTTTAAAAGAAAAAAACCAGTAGCCCCTAAAGTCATGTGTAAAAAAGTGTTTGCTAAAGAGATTTTTTCATTATAGCATCAATAGGATTTTCTTATTTGAACAAAGTATATCAGTAGAGGAAGCCCTGGAGTAAAGGGATAAAAATCACTGAGCTAGAGTATTGGAATTCTTTTGTGCCTGTTGAAATACTGTCCTCCCTCCATGTCTCACGCCCACATACACAACTTGTATCTGTGATAGATTTTTATCCCCTCAAGCATAAGACATTGGTGACATAGGACTCAGATTGGACCCTGTCCTCTTGGTCTAATGATACATGTAGGATAGACAAATGAACTGAGCTGTACCAATTTTAGTTCTTCCTGGAAATTTTTCAGACTGGCAATGCTTGTTTCAGCCTAAATGATTGTTTTTCTTCTCTAATCAGGGAACTGATTGGCTGTGAGCCTATGATCAGAGACCACCATATTCTTCTGTACATAGGGAATGACTGCTTAGAGTATGAGAGAATGAGAGCAATAAGCAAATAAAAGTGAACAGAGGATACAGTCTTAGGACGACTGTGAAAAGTGGAAGACACTAGTATTGTCACTCAACTGCAAATTCTTATTTGAAAGTAGTGTTAGGAATGGCAGGAAATGGTTGAAATTGCTATTGGGTTACTGTTGAAAAGGTTCATACAGCAAATCTCTCAGGGCTATCTTTGTAAAAGAATGAACGCCTCACTACTGTTTCCTCATGAATAGAGATACCCAAGACCACATCATTGGACAATTTTACCATTTACTTCTTTTATCCATAGTCAGAGGAGTGCTTAATTTAATTGGTGGCATAGGAGAAGGATCTGACCCTGTTCAGCTAACTTATTTTTGTTGTTTGTTTTGCTTTGTGTTTGGGACCACAACCAGCAGTGTTCAGGGCTTAGTCCTAGCACTCCTTGCACTTAGGAGTCATGCCTGGTGGCCTTGGAGGACCATATGGAGTGCCAGGGATTGAACCTAGGTTGTTGGCATGCAAGGAAAGTGCCCTGCTCTCTGTATGATGGCTCTGCCCTCCATGCTTAGCTAACTTTATCCTCTTTGCTTCTTCTCATTAGAGCTCTGCCTGCCACCAAAGAGCCTATGCTCCGGTTGGGTCTAATGATACGCATATGCTGAGTGCTTGGGGGGTGGAGGTGTGTGTGGGAAATAAGATGGGTTCATAGGTAGAAAAAAATACATAGGTGTATCTTTAGAGGATAAAGAAAAAGTAGCAAAGTGTTTACAGAGGATTAAGTAGTGAATACTTGGGTATAAATTTTAAAGTTCTTTTAAATTTATGGTGTACTTGAAATTTGGGGATAAAACTGGACAGCATTAGGATGATATAGTTTGGCAAAGATATTTATTATAGAGTGGGGATGAAGATGTTATTGTGTACAGAGCCTGGTATTAGATATTGAGGCTGCAGTTCACATTAGTATTAGAACCATGTGGAAGGTTAGCTCTCCAGTCTCAAAAAATGGCTAAACAGGTCATTCTAGGATAGTCTAGGAGCACTAGTGCCTCCTTAGTTGTGAAGTCTGTATCTCTTTTCATGGGCAGATTTTGGAACTCTCATTGGCAGAAGGCAAAGCAATGGAAATTGGATGTGTGGGCGGTTGTTAGGAGGTGGAGGGATGTGTTACAGGGAAAGATAATGTTTGTCAAATGCTTAGCATGTTGCCTTACTAAGTACTCAGTAATTGTTAGTCTTGCTTATAATTAGCTACACATATACATCTACTAAAGAAAATCACTCCTTGGTTTGTATAACGCTGTAGTGAGTTGAATTGTCTCCACCCAAGGATAAATTCAAATGGGAAACCACCCCCACACACCCCCAACTGTGAATGTGACCTTACTTGGACGTCTGGTTTTTGCAGGTGTAATGAAGGCCTCACAATGATTATGTCCCACTTTTGAGGTGGACCTGACATTCAATGACTGTAGTGCATCATAGAAGCGAAAGGAGAGGGAGATACAAGGCAGGGTGGGAGTGGGGTTGGAGATGGGTTGTAGAATTGGATGTGGAGATGAGTTTCATTTGTGTAAGCCACAGAATTCCAGGAACTCTTAGAAAGAAGTGACCAGGAAGTATCTGGGAGAGTATGGTTCTCCTGATACCTTAGTTTTACCTTGCTGACCTCCAGAATAGATTTTTTTCATTGCTTTGCAAATGTTTTGATTTTGTATTCTGGCTTCTTCTGATAGAATACATTTCTGTTATTTCAAGACCCATGTTGGTGAAATTTTGTACCATCAGTCCTAGGATACCAATAGAAATGCTCAACTTTGGAAAAAGATGTACCATGGTACTAAGTAGTTTAGGATGACTGATGGGGTTAGGGTTGTCTGAGGAAGGTGAGTTCGAATCACCAAGAGGAAGTATCACATCTCATGCGCTTCCTTTTCAGAGAGAGAAGATGCCAGAAAGGGAAGAGGTTCTTTAAAAATCTGGACACTCAACGGGCCAGGCTTTGGATCTAGCTAGGAGAGCAAGTTGTACAGATAGTAATTGTGGTCTGTTGGATGGAGAGCAGATAAAGGTCACTTAAAAGAAATGCCACTCTTTATTTTGTTGCCTAGGCAACGAAGACAAGGAAAATAGCTATCTACATTGAAGGCATGTACTTGAGAATAAAAACATTGAGAGATTGGCTCTTGTAGGAGTTCCTCAAGGTCACTCACTGCTTACTTGGGGAAATGGATCAATCATTTGCTAGTTAGGTTGTTTACTGGAATGTCGAAAAACATTCCTTTGTGATGTACAAGGCAGAATAAATGTAAGTCTTTGATCCGATTTTTTTGGCCACACCCAGTGGTGCTCAGGGCTTACTCCTGGTTCTGTGCTCAGGGATTACTCCTGGTGGGCTTGGGAGGCTATATGGGATGCCAGGAATTGAACCTGGCATGCAAGGCCAGTGCTCTACTCACTGTACTATAGCTCCAGCCCTTTCATTCATCTGAACCCTAAGAACCTCTCTATAACTCATCATTCACCCACAGTCCCGATGTGTTTTAGTCATCCTCAACTTCTTTGTTATTGTTGTTGCTATCACAGTCTGGGGTACCCTCTTTGTTGTGCCAGTCAGTGCCAGGGAAAGAACTGGGATCTCACAGATTCAAGCCATATGCTCTACTACTTGAGCATGACCTGGTACCCCTACTACTTCCTTTTTAAAAAGTTTAGGAAAGTCGAAACACAAGTAATCTATATCTACTGTTATATAATAAGGAAACACACTGAGTGCCAATGAGAAGAAAATTAAAATTATTCTTACCATGTCAAAGATTTTCATGGTGAGAATACTTTCTATATCCTCACTGGAATTTTTGAAGTATTTAGAAGTAGGGCATTTGGAAGAAGTTGGTTACAGTGAAAATATCATTTGAAAACTTGCTATTCTCACCTTCTCTTTCCTTTTTCAGTTGTGTTTGTGATGGTGGTAGAGCGGGCTGTAATTTGGGTCATACTGTAAAGGACTTAGGGATCATTTCTGGCACTGTGCTTACAAGTTACGCCTGGTGATGCCAGGGATTTTGAACTGGGTTGGTGGCATGCAAGACAAGTTCCTTGACCTGTGTACTCTCTCCTTTAATTTTCTATTACAAGCTTTGGCTGTATTAGTGTGCATAGAACTACCTCTGAGATTTTTTGCTTGTTTTTGGACCACCGCTGGCAGTACTCCTGGGTCTGGCTCTGTGCTCAGGGAATTGAACCCAGATCTCCCTCATAGAAAGCTTATATATACTCCAGACCTTTGACCTTTCTCCCCAGCTTGAATGTTTCTTGAAGAACCATTCTTCATATAATGAACACACAAATCATGATTTCCTTGGAACTGATACCTGGTACCAAGAAGCTCTTGAGAATATTTATTTTGGTTTACTCTCCCACCCCCAGCCCTTATGAATGACTTTTTTCTCTCACAATCTCTCAAACTGGTCTTCATTAATCTATTTAATATTGGTCAATCTCTAATGTAAAATAAATGGTATTTTGTTACCATATCTCTGTGATCCTTGGGGATTTCTAAAAGACATCGCCATGCCCAGACCCTAATTTAGAAGGTAAACAGCACTATTCCTTTTTTTTTTCTCACTGCAGCCAACCTATTTTCTAACCCTTTGAGTCCTCATTCCACTGGGGACACGGAAACTTAATCTCTGTCCCACACACTTTTCTCCGGGAGCATAGCCAAATTCCAGGGGACCAAGTGTGAAGGCCTTAGGTCTGAGTATCAGAGAATGTTTGGTGGGAGATCCCAATGACAGATGAGGTCACTTTTTCCCCTATTTATACCAGCTGGAATGAGAAGGCCTCTGTTCATTTGCTCTTTCTCTGTGGAGACTAGCAGAAGGTCCAATCAGAGGCTACCAAAAAGAGCTCTGTTGGTCATTTCATACAACCAGGAGGTGCAGATATCATCCTCTGTCTTGGGGTAGGTGGGCAATTTGAGAAGGACCTGGAGGTCAGGAAGATGTCTTGGGCCTTGACCATCATCATTTCTGAAGGTAGTCAGTCGGGAGATATGAGAAATTAAAATTTAGGGAAGGGAATTAGAGACATACACAAGAGAAAAGGCTTGATTGATCCCCAGCACTGAGTATGGCCCCCCCAGCACCACTGGGGATGACTCATGAGCACAGAGCTAGAAATAGATCCTGATACCTCTGGTGTGGGCCCTCCCCCAAATAATAAAATAAAATAAATTAAAGCAAATTAAAATAAAATAAATAGAGATAATTTAGGGAAGGGTGGGCAGGGGAGAAATAAAAAACCTAATTGAAAATATCTGGTAATATTTCCAAGGCTCAGCCCCGCCCATTGTTGGCCAAGAATGCTAATCCTTTAGTGAAATGCCTGTTCTGGTTCTTGGCTCATGACAACTGCTTTCTGCATGCTTTTCCCTTTGGTATACATATAACTCCTGCTTCAGTTATATGTATTATCACAGTTCTTTCTAGCTCCCTCTAGCATAATACACCGTGCACTGGTGTATTTATTTGTTTATAGGTAGCATAAGCAGTAATACCTACTAAAACCATTTTTTCTTCTTCTACTTTCCTTGTAGAAAATGTCTGTGACATAAACTTTGCTTTTTAGAAAATCCTGAACTTATTCTAAAACAGATTTAGAAATAGTAAAAGGCAGTGTAAAGGCTGATGAATGCACTTGGTGAACGTGAGGATAAATGAGGAACAGTGATTGAATGAGCAGATAATCGAGTAAAAGAATGGACAAAAATTGAGCTGTTTACCATCTATATAAAACAGGGTAAGTTACCAATTCTCCTAAATCTCAGATTTCTCATCTATGCATTGGGGAGCATAATAGTGACTTGATAAGGAATTTCTATAAATCATGATGCCTGCCACTTAGTAAGCAAATAACAAATAAGAAATTCTGCTAAAAACAAAAAAAGAAATCCAGGGCTGAAGGGATAACTCAACAGCTGATCATAGCCGTCATGCAGGCAGCCGAGTTTCTACCCCCAGCACCATATGGACCCCTGAGCACCTCCAAGAGTGACCTCAAGAACATTGAGCCCTGTCAGATATGATCCCCCAGACAATCTTTTCAGGTGGAACTTTTAAAAACTATAGAATACAAATTTAGAGGAGAGAGGTTCTCCAAAAGTACTTGGGAATTCAGGATCCAGTTCTAGAAACGCTAAGAAAGATTATTCAGGCCAGATAGTTCAGTGATTATAATACAAGTTTAATAAATTACTTTATTTTTTATTTGTTTGCTTTTTTGGTCACACCTGGGATTGCACAAGGGTTACTCCTGACTCATGCACTCAGGAATTACTCCTGGCAGTGCTCGGGGAACCATATGGGATGCTGGGAATCAAACCTGGGTCAGCCATGTTGGCTGCATGCAAGGCAAATGCCCTACCTGCTGTGCTATCACTCCAGCCCCCCTCATGGTGATTAATTAAAAAAAACTTTTAAAAAATTTTCCAGTTACAGAGAAAATGTTTTCTGCTTAAGCTTATGGGTTGAATTTTTGTTGTGTGCATTCAAATTGCCTACAACTTGACCCCTACACATAGGTTGTATCACATTTATTGCTATTATTAACAGTTACTACACTATACAAGGTATTAGGCAAAAAAAAAGACATGTTTAATATCACAATCATATTGGAATTTACCATTCAATTTAGGTCATGAATATAAGGAAGATATTCATTTTCAAGGGAAAAAAAAGGTGACAGAAACAGAAAGGGAATGGCCTAGAAATCAGTCTCTGACATGCTTTCCTTCCCTCAGACCTCACCCTTCCCCATTCAGAGGACAATCCATAGTAATTTTGCTAGATTAAATTGAGCATGTGGTGGCAGAATAATGTCCATCAGGAGAATAACTTACTTGCCATGTAGTCAGAAAACTAGAATATCAGCATCAGTAGAAAGTAAACAAACCACATCCTTACATGTTCACATTGCTGAATCTCAAAAGCACCATGTTAATCAACAAAGCAATTTCAGAATGCTATTAAAACAAACACATGATAATATCCAAGGGAAATATATATATTAAAACTATAATAAAAAGTGAGGAAAGGATACTATTAATTTTTAGAAGTGGAGCTGCCTTGGTAAGAAGGGAGGAAGTTGTGACTGGAGGAATCATACAGGCACTCTCAAAGGTGTGGTTCAGGTTCTCTTGCCTAATCCATGTGAGAACACAGAGGTATGTGCATTCCTATTGCGATGAAATAAACAACCACAAATAGGTCAGCCTTAATAAAAATGTCTTCTTTTAAGTTTTGGATTTCAGAAGTGTGAAATAGCTCTTTTGATGCAAAAATCAAAGTGCCGGCAAAACTGCAATCCCTCTTGAAGATCTAGAAGAGAATCTGCTTTCTAGCTTTTCCCAGTCTCTAGATGCTGCTGCATTCCTTTATTTCTGCTCTCCCTCTGCTTCCGACATCACGCCTCCACCTCTGATTCTGACCTGTGGCTGTGGTTGGATAGTGGTTAGTGCTCTGCATTGCGATTCGGACCTTGCTGCCTCCCTCTAACAAAAATTCCTGTGATCAGGTAAGACCCACACAGATAATCCAGGAACATTTTGCCATCTCAAGATCTTTCACTTAATCACTATGCAAAGCTTCTTTTGTCATATAAGGTTTAAAAAAATCTAAGATGCTCATGTACTGTGGACATGAACGTTGGGGGGTGTTGTGGATGAAAGACCTGTTCTTGGCCACACAGGGAGAGCTGTCTTGTTCTATCTTCTTAAATATTTCTATTCATAGTGGTTGCTGTGGCATGCTCCTTCAAACCTCTATACAGCCCTCCTCCCCAGAGATTTTGGGAACCCTGACAGCTAACAATTCCTTCCTTTCTGGGAATTGGTGCTGACTGTATACCTCAACAAAGCTATAGAACTCAAAATCACTCAAAGTACTTCCTGACATAAGATAGCATTTTGTAGCACTGTACAACTGTCCTCCCATTGTTCATCTATTTGCCTGAGCGGGCCCAGTAACATCTCCATTGTGAGACTTGTTACTGTGTTTGGCATATCAAATACATCACGGGTAGCTTGC